>JAYMFX010010231.1:0-16059 GCA_036784945.1 Monocelis spectator
CCTGTTACAGGCAGAGAAGTAGACTGTTTAACTGCTTTGACCAGACCTGTCATTGCTTTCTAGAAATGATAAATCATAAAAAAATAAAATGAAAAACACATAGAAAACAGTATATCTAAAATTGCTTATTGTTTGAGATAATTCTTGATTCATTACTTAATCAATAAAATAAAAAATACTATTGCTTTTAGATTATTCAATAATTAGTTATTTGACTAAATTACTTCAATTTTAAAGTATTTTAGCAAATTAATCAGAGTCCTGCTCATCTCTTTTCATTGAAAAAATAATGAGCCGGCATTGTTTTATTGAGACAGCATGAGACATCTTCATAAGCATGAGAGAAAAATCAAATATAACAGCTAGATATAAAAATTGATTTAAATATGAATTAACAGATATTGAGTATGGTTTAAATAAAAATTCATTGCAATTATCTTCACAAATAACATGCCATATGGAATCTTTAAGATTATCTTCAGCTGTAAATGGAAAGTATTTTAAAGAGAAAAGCTGCCTACAAACATCCAAAAATTTCAAAATTATTTTTAATTTTAATCTAAATAAAATTATTTCTATTTTCCCCTAAAATTTTGCAATCAATTAGAATGCTGTTAATAATTAACTACAACCTATAATCTCCTTATATTACAAATTAAAAACATTAACCCATATTGACAAATGGGTCCAAATCCCATGGGTCCATATAGAAATACTCAAATCTGATTGTTTTTATGCATATCATCAGGCATGTGTAATACCTGACTCTTTTGATTTTTTGAGTGCTATTTGGACCATTCTTGAGATTTTTCAAAAATGTAATAAAATCTTATAGGGAAATAAGTGTATAATAGGTGGAGGTCATTTGTTATTCTATCTTTTTAAAAATATACACAGTACATCTTACATTTACAAGAGCAAGACTCTTCTTGTGTTATTAAATTATTCAGGGACAAACAATTTTTTGAAAATTTAGTTGATCAGAAAATAGCCAAAACACTAATTTATATAATAAAATAAATGATAGTTAAAACTGTTCTTCAATTCTTCAATATTTTTACTTAATCATTATCATATGCATGAATTTCCCAAATTAACTTGACAACTAGCATATATAGGTAAATCATACATTTGATTGTTCAATCTCATAACTTGAGGACTAAACATATTGACAAGTAGGTCTGTCAAGTTGCACAAATTAATTTTGTGTTATTGTATAGTAAAATTAGCTGCAGGTTAATGATGGAATAACTATTTTATTATCATTCACCTCATTCCCTGCAGAAATATAATTAAAATTTTGTACAACTCATGTACAGTTCAGTTGTTCAAATGTACAACTCAGCCTGCCAGTGGCCTTCTTAAATTAAATTAATTAATTTATTATTTATGGTAAAAAAGTTATACAAATATTGTGTACAAAAAGATATGCTTAGTATAAGAAATATATATCAAAAAGAAAAGAGAATTAACTACTTTAACAAATACATAACATTCGCTTTCTTCTTTTTCAACACATTTTCCCGGAGATTTAGTCTGATTTGGCATGACGTTAGTAATTTATGCCAATATAAACTACTAAAAGCAACAAATTTTGCCTAAATTTAAGTATTATTTATAAAACATATTCAAAAACATTAAAACAAACGTTTTACACATAGTTAATCTATAGGTTGCCAACTCGTCTGGACAAATTGCTAACTTGTGAATACTCTACAGATTGAAATTAATATGTATAATGATATTTTAGTAAAACATGCATACATTATTTATTATTTTGGTCAATTAATGCTTTTATTTAATTAATTACACATTGCAACATTATGTATTACAAATACAGTTTTATCTTCATTTTGATTAATATTTAAAATAAAGCAAATTTTCAAAAGCAAATTATTAGAAGTCTCCTTTCACCCTCTTTTTATATAACAAAAGTTTCACATTTTTTAAATGTGAGGTTGGTGAATTAATTAAGGGTTCAAATAAATATACTGACATTGACATGCTATGCTGCTGCAATGCAAAAGTTACAAATTTCAGCATTTTGATTTACAAAAGTCAAGTGTATCTCTATTATTTAGTATGAGCAATAGGCTTATATAACCATTAAATATGTGAAGTAGAAAAAGATAAAATTAAGAATGGAAACCATAAGTAAATAAATCAGATATTGAATTGCCCCAACATTTCCCCTTAATAAGGAATAATTCATATTATATGTTCATCTTGTTTTTCTTCTTAATACAAAAGAGTCTTCATAACTATTATTTTGAATTGTTAATAATTATATTGGATTTTCAAAATTAAAAATATGTATATGCCTGTTAATATTTTAAGTTTTAGAAATTGAAGTATGGTTGAAGAAGAAAATGAAACTGATTTTAAAATTTTAAAAGATTTTGAATCATCATTAGATGTAAGCTTGATATTTGTTTTTCTGTCACATTTAATTGTCCATAATAAAGATATAATTTTTAACATTTTTAATTTAAACATTTCAGTAACATTAAACTTTTTAACTGCTTATGTATATTGCCTTTTTTAGAACATTATAAGTGGTTTTCTAAATTTTGAAGATTCCAAATCATGTGATAAGCAGGATGCTAAATTAAGTATGTTGGTTTCTATTTAATATTTATATAATGAATTCTTAAATGTATGGATTTATTTTGATCTCAAATTGATGTATTCTCTATTTGTGATTCAAGAAAGTCAGATGCAGTTTTTATTCATTGCATTGATTGATATCTACATAGTTGTTTTTGATTGATTATAATATTCCTTGCAGGTGGAGAACAGGCTTACCAGAATTTGACCTCAAATGCTAAAAAAATAAATGCATGGTTTGGTCAGCGTCGATTTTTGTTACTCCAACAAGATCCATCTATATTGAATGATGAAGTAAGCACATTTATGTCCAGTCTGGACAATACGGCTCTATTCATAGATATTGGACTGCATTTTTCTGATATAAGTTATGCTAATGTAAAAAATAACCTCAATAAAACCTTATTAATATTAAAAGTATTTGGAGCAAGTTAATTTCTACTACAGTCCATTAGTTTTTTATAATGCAATGAAATATTACATAAGCTTTACACCAATCATTATTTTATTTATGTGATAATTTGTAGTTAAATTACCTAACCAATCTTAATACTTTAACCTCATTTTATTATTACTAACTATAAATTATATGGATAAGATCTGTGCTGTATGTATATATTTCAATCATTTCTTTTAGTATGTGGATGATTTAAATTGTGAACTAATTCGAAAACGTCAAATACTTGATGAATCTCACCAAAAATTGCTGAACTGGCAAACGCTATTAAACGAAAGTTTGAAGAATGTAAGTAATTTATTGTATTTGTACAGTGTTATACTTAGTAATATATATAAGATGGATTAATCTAACTGTTAAACTTTAAAGATTTGGTTCACATAGACCCGGTGGATCGAAACCATGTGACTTTTATGACTTTTCAAAATATGTATAGTGTTTTGATGATTTCATATAAAGATAAAGACTTAATGTCAAACCCCACATATTTGAACAAGGACCAGCCTGATATTTTTATAGAAAAAGGCGGTCTAATCTCTATGAATATTTTCGAAAGAGGTTACAGGCATACTTGGTAATTTTTCTGACATTTAATCCCAATGATAATTGCTATAGAATTTCATAAAAGTATTAATTTAGCTTTATTCAATTTTTGGCTGTAATTTTCTTTTCTCTTTTGTTTATATTGTTTTTTTTGTCATTTTAGGCGTGAGGAGATTATTTAAACTTTTGTATTTTAATATTGTATAGACTGTAAACTATATCATTCCTTACTTATATTCACATTTTACATGAAAATATAAACTTAAACGCAATAATTTCGTATTCTTTTGTTTCTATATTGTTTAATCAATATTTAACCTCCAAAACTATCAGTGGATTCTTGTTTATAGGATTTGTAATTAAATTATCTTTGAACTCAATATTAACTTTACCGTATAAACTATTGAATTGTCAGTTTGTATCTCAATTTGGGGCTGAATTTCTGCAGTAGGTATATTATGTGAATATTAATTTAGTTTAGTGCACTACGTGTAATTTTCTGTACAATTATTTTGCACTTCTCATTACAAGTTCACGAAGATATTATAGGAACCTATATGAATAAATTTGAGAATATTCTCAGTAATTATTTCTATTCGTAATTGTCAAACAACTCTTAGATTATACTTCGCAAATGTAATATACTAAACAAAAAAGGTTAACTAATGCTTTAAGAGCTATACATAGACATAGACAACAACACACAAGTTGCCGAACAGGTAGGTACCTATATTACACTGGTCATGCCGTAAGGTGGGCAGAAAACCGCACTCTGTGGAGGACAAAGATTCGTCATACTGTACAACACTTCATGAATGGATCCAACGATCGCTCCGATTAAGGAACCATACACAATATATTATAGTTTTGATGTAAGATAAAGTACAGATAAGAAATGACAGTTAACATTCTCCGCAAAAAGCAGAAAGATCGCTTCATGGGAAGTCTTCTAAATTAGCCTACGAAATAAAGTGTCTATCTGGTAAATTTTAGTAAGATACAAATCGTTAGAACTTTTGATTTTGTTTATATCAGTCATTTATTTTAAAATCAAAGTTGACAATTATTTCAAAACATATTGGAATTTTCAGTTAATATTTATTAACAAACATACCTAAGAAATACCTATTTAAATTCATTTAAATTTAGAATTTGCGTTATAGAAATAAGGTTTATAAATATCGACATAAAATCCATAAGTATTCTATAAAACATAAAATATATTTACATGTACTTTAATAAATAAAGTTATATTAGAAAGAGTAACATAATATGACACAATTAAAGAAATATTTAAATTGATCAAGCATCAGGACAACCGCAATTAAAAACAAACAATCACATAAAATCATATAAAAAATTTGTTATTGAAATAAAATAAATGGATATCTTCACTGTAGGACCACATTTTGTATTTCAAAATCTTATTTTAGAGCATAAAAACTTTCTCAATATGAATAGACTCTTCAATTATGGAGTATGATCATAATAATTTTATAAAGCATCTTTAAAAGTTTAATTAGATTTCCCTGATCTAGGTTGTTTATTACAATCTAATATATATAGTAGATCAGTCTCATTATGTGGTGCTTATAATCCAACAAATACTGTCACAATACATCATCAATTACTGTCAACCTTGCTTTAATTCAGATTCGGAACTGAGAATTTTTATTACACAAAATTTGAGTTATTCTATTGTTTTTCAAATGATATTGAATAAATTTAGGAAATTATCCACTCTTATATGCTTCTATATTTTCATTTTAATCAAGATATTCCACCAAAATTATTTCATGTTTATTAATAAATGTTAAGAAAATGAAAGTTAAACATTAACAAAAAATGAGTAAAGGTTTTAGAATTTTGTCAAAATAAAATTGTTGAATGTTTTTATTTGCTATTTTATTATATAATGATAAATCTCTCAATCTAGCATATCAATAAATATTGCAATTATTTTCAGTAAATCAGTCTAATCTACATAAAAAGTACAATATTTCTATTGTAATTATGTGTTAAGCTATACTATAATGCTGTTGGAAAATTGAAGACATCTTTTGATTTTTTGGGAGTAAACTCACAAAACTATGTATCATAAATTTCCTAAAATTCCTTCACCTTTATCAAATTTTAAATGCATCATAAAACCAGAATGTTTTTAATCTAATATTTCTCTCATCTTTCAAGATAAGGTAACTTATGTTTGGTTATCTTGGAGTCATCTGTTTTGTTAGCTGATCATTATTTCATTCATAAACAGTTCCTTTTTTATTTATTAGAAATTATGACTCATGAGATTGCTGCTTGCTTTGATCAATTATCATCTAATAACATTTAATGTGATCTTGATATTGAACTTGAAACCCTAAAATTTATTTTAAACTATTTGTTAAATGCTCCTTTAATATTATCATCCATTAATATAAACAATTTATATTTATGTTGTCACAGACATTTTTCTTGCATTTCTTTTATTTTTGAATAATTTTCATTGTAGACATTTATTTTTTTCTATAATTTGTAAACATGTATTCATATTAATTCAATTATTCAATTTAAGCATTATGGATATAGATTCAAATCAAATCCAAGATTATGTTAAGCTAGGAGATCTGTTGTCTATAAAAAAATACTTCAGAAGTAAATCCATGGAACCTAAGATAGTGTGCAAAAATGATGATTTAATGCACTTAGCTGCTGGATTTGGAAGAACAGATATAATCCACTACTTTATGTCAGTAAGTCAGGCTTTTCTTTATTGATTTGAATATTTATATTTATTACAATATTATGGTTGTCAATAAACTATTGCAAACATAAAATGCTTTTTTGATGATTTATGCAGTTGGAAGCATCAGTGGACCATACATCGCTAATTACTGGAAGACTTCCCTTGCACGAAGCCTGTCTATTTGGTAATCCTAGACTAGTAAGTCTATTTCTAGAGCACACAAAAAATATCGAAGTTGTTGACAGAGATGGGTTCACACCGGTACACATTTGTGCTTTTCAAGGAGAATTGGAATGCTTAAAGCTTCTAGTTAAAGCAGGTTAGATCTATATCAAAAATATTATCGTTTTGACCAATTTACATAGTAAGATATAGATTCTCTTTTTATAATGAATTAATCTTATTACATAATACTATACGCTAGAATAGTGGTGACAACATCACTTGGATCCAAGCATTCGTTGCTATAGTTACAGTCTATTTATATCTCAGTAGCGACAAAAAGAGAGCGAGCGTCTTATTGGTTTAGAGATAGGGAATTCCTCATAGAGAGATTCTCATATTATCTATCTTGACGTCACACTATTTCAGCGTATTTACATAGTTGATGAACTCAGCGACCTCGTTTACCCTACTACACTACTTTGTATTGATATAGCTCAATTTTAGTTTTAAGGCAATCTGATTGGCTGTTGGTGTGATTGACATTGACCTGCATACTAATTTATTATCATAACCTTGTTTTAAAACTTTAACTATTAGTCAACTCACACAAATTTTCCATTTCCAACATTGTTGGGTATGTAGTACTCGCTTTCATGTCTAAATGTTACTATTTTGGACCCTAAAGATACAAATCGGGTCTGACAAGGTCGAAATCGGTCTCATGTGGACATTTTGATCCGAGGAACACACTATAATGCTCGATTTAAGGCAATCAGATATGTAGTATGCATAGTTTGATCCCTGAGGGTACGGATTCAGTCTGAGAGGCTTGGCTATGGTCCCCTAGTAGAGTTTGAATAGACGCAACACTTAGAATTTATATAAAAGTTTATTTGTGCGCAGGTGGCAATTTAAATCGTGAAGATAAATCTGGTCTACAGCCCATGCATTGGGCGGCGAAAATGAATCATCCTCCAATTCTAAAATATCTTTCGGAGATGAAATTAAATTTAGAAATGCCTTGCGCGCAGAGCAAAACCCCAATACATTACGCTGTGTACTTTGGAAGTAAGAATTGATAATGATAATTATTTAATAACAAAAGCCAATTATTTATTAAAGTGCAATAATAAAAAACTTAACTTTATTTATAATGTCCAGACCGGGTTTCGATTAAAAACTTCTTCAGTGGACTTAAATATGAACTTCAAAAATGAACAAACACAGAAATTAAGGAGATAATTTAACGAAGAACTTTTCCCAAAACTTTTGTAATTCTGTCATGGTTAGTAATTCTGTACAAACATTTATATAAGGTTATATTGTAAAACAGCAAATTACAAAAACATTCTTTTTTAAATATCAAAATTTGATCTGTAAACGTTTTCAGAGATAGACATTTCTAATAGTCATAGAGATAATAATTGATATAATTTGAGTAAATTGAGCTGCTCAGTAGCTCTGTCATTAGAGGGGTAGCCGGTTCTAGCCTCACCAGAGGAAAAGAAGTATCCACTTGTTTGTCAAGCTACTTATTTGAGTGCCCTGTGATATAGTGGTGTGGAGGTTTTTGAGGGGTTTTGATAAAAAATTAATCGCTGAATGTATTTCTCTACCTTGCTTGTAAAGATTTTGAGAGTGTGAAGTGTCTAATCGAACTCTCTTGCTGCATCACTGCCATTGATGACTCCAAACGGCAGCCGGTACACTATGCGGCCTGGAGAAATCATCTGGAAATATTGAAGTTTCTCGTCAGTAAAAAGGCATCTCTCAAAGCTTTCAGCAGTGAAAACCGGACTCCTGCGTATTTGGTAAGCTCTACTGGGTTGTATGAAAATGTTATTTTAATAGTTAGAGGCCTTCAAAACCAACCATTAACCCGAACCAATAATTAGAGTTTCAGTTGTGACTTTGTTAGCGTTGTATATAGAAAGATACTTTAAACAATGCGGTTTTAAAAATGTTGAGCCTGCTGACTTCCAGACCTGCTCGAGCCGTATGCCAGAAATGCGCAAGACCATTCTGGTGTTTACTTCCTTGGCAGACGATCCAATTCATCCGCCAAGGTATTTTAAATCCGGGACATAGAATTCTGAGTGTTCAGTGATGTCAACAACACTCTTGAATCCAATCTCTTTCCTGTTTATATTCAGAGGCTAATACTGACAGTGCAAAATATTCTTATCTTATCTTCTATATATTGCTTGGTAGTGCAATATCACAAATTTGACAGAGCAGTGTTAAGATAGTTAAGGATCATGTCATGTCATGTATATATTGATCCTATATAGCATCAATTATAAATGATTAATTCAAATTAAAGAACAATTGCAATGAATATATTATTCAGAATGCAGCTATTCTACAATTTATGGCGCCTAGTAGACTGATAACTGAGTTATTATTATCAATTATTGATATAAGCGCGGTATATTCTAATGTGATCAAAAGAAACTTTGATGACTCCAGCTCACTTTAGATCTGTTGAATCATTTTATCATAATTATCTTTTCCCCTGAATCGAATCTTCTATATATGAATTCTATTTTCTATATTAAATTTTGAATGCAGGCAACAAAGTTCGGTTCTTTGGAGTGTCTGCATTGGATACTTGAACAAGACTTTGATCCCGATGCTCAGGATGGTATTGAAAACAGTTATATTTGTACTTGTCAGTATAGTGGAAACTGTTATTCTTCTTACTCACACTATAGGAACTTCATTTGTCCAATAAATAGGCATAGAACCAATAAGGCAAAACAAGGCATTTCAGGAAAACTTGAACCGTAGGTATAGCATATGAACACATTCAAGTTTTCCTAAAAATGTTTTAATATTATTGGTTATTGGTTATATATTGTACAATATTACTATCTATCACTCTTAAGTTTGAAAGCAAAAATTTGTCAAATTTGTCACAGCATATGACTTTGTGACTGTCAAAAACAGAAATTAGACTTTCACAAGGCCATTTTACTAAAACCACAATAAAAGATTGAAGTTTCGTATGTATATAGAGTCACACATCTATTTATATATGTATTTACTTTTTATAATCATTTTATACTATTTTAATATGTTAATCCTTTCAAGCGTGGGAATAAATTTATGATCAATTGAATCAAACAAATCCATAAATCTTAATTAGATATTTATCTATGTTTAGTCTGAACCATAGAGATGTAATGAATATAAGGTGATTATAGAAATAAACTATATGTTAGTCGATTTCTATGAAGGTGATCTATAGGTGATCTCATTGAGGGACAATTAGAAACATGGCAGCTGCATGCAGGCGAGCTGAATCGCGGGTTTCATTCGTGATTAGAAGTCAGTCATTACTTCTTAGCGAATCACAGTTGAGTATTCGTTGGTGATTTGCCTGCAGAATCCACAATCTCATTCAGACTCTATTCACATAATAACTGGATTACATCTCTATGGCTGGATCTTAGCTTCGTCACTTCTAGTTGATGAGATGCAAATGTTTGATAGTTTTCGTGATCAGTGCGCGAATTGTCGTAGTTTTTGAAAAGCTTGGTTACTTGATATCCAAGGTATAAACGTTAGAACTTTACATTATAAATCTGGTGTAAATATAAATGCAGATTAAGTAATTTTAAAAGCTCTAATATAGTAGTGATATAATATTAGAAGCAAATTAATGGTCTACTCATACTAGAAAACTATCAAACATCTATGTATCTATTTTAGCTTCTGGTAATTCTCTGGCCCATGTCTCAATCGAAAATGGTAAAGCAGACTGTTTGAGTTGTGTAATTCAACATGGCTGCTCACTCAACCTCCCCAATGCTAAAGGAGAGACGGCTCTTGAAATGATTAAAAGAGGCTCTCTTAAAGAAATACCACGTAAGAATTTTCTAGAAATATTGGGTCAAACAAAGACAAAACAGTGAAAAGATCATAATAGATCACTAATACAGCTAAGAGAGACCAATTCCTGCTCAATCAACCAGTCAAATGAGTCAGAATTGCTATAAATAGATCACTAATACAGCTGCTAAGAGAGACTAACTCCTGCTCAATCAACCTGTCAAATGAGTCAGAATTGCTATAAATAAATCACTAATACAGCTGAGAGACTCACTGCTGCTCAATCAACCAATCAAATGAGTCAGAATTGCTATAAATTGCCTCTATCATTATATTTTAGAAAGTGGTAACATTCTGTGTCCACTATGCAGAGACATCGACGCTAAGGAAGAGAGAGAGACCCATCACCCTACTCCCGATGTGATCAAGAGTTTAGATAATGCCGCAAATATTCTGTTTAAATCCCCACTACCACCTAATGAAGTTAAACATAGCGCTGCTTTTAGAAATTTGAAAACCGCGTCAAAGAATTTAGGTAGAATCAATTTAAACAGTAGCAAGTTGACCGAGGACAATGGAAATAAATGGGGTCCTAGTGTGTCACCAAGAGTTCAGAAAACTTCTCAAGTGAAAAATCTGAAAAAATGATTTTAACCATAAACAATTTATTTCATTTTATAGTTGAATAATGAAGAAATCCTATTTTTCGACCTTGGCATTTTTTTAAATCAATTTTCTTAGATGTAAATAAATGTTTATTCTCATATTCCTAAACATCGAGTGATATTTTAGACTCATGATCGCATAATGTCAAAATGCTTGACTTTAATCCATACATTTATTCATCCTCATCTCAATCGATTTTTGATTAATTTTACATTTCACTCTCTGCTTTTTTTATCGTAAAACATTGCTTTAACGATGAATTATTACCTTCAGCTAATGTATCATTACATAATATTATCAGAAATAGATATCTTTATATTTTACTACAACTGTTTTTTAATTAATTAGTTATTGGGGGGTAAACCCTCGGTCTTGATAATAGGACGTATATATATATAAAAGATATTATGTCGAACTCAAAGACATCAGTTTCGAATCCAGGAAACTTTCGGGAATGAAATTACAACTATATGTAAATGTGAATCAGCTTTAGTTTAAACTTCTAACGTTAAATGTTTTTTATGTGTCAGTAATTCCCATTTCAGCGCATAATCTAATAGTATGATTGAATGGAATATTAAAACCGCTTAAAAAGCGTCGCTTCTTCAAATTAATGTCAACTAAAACTGCTTGTATTAATTAAATTTCTTGTTTCATATAAATAAATTAGATAATTTGAAGAAGCGACGCTTTTTAAGCGGTTTTAATGTAGTCGTATAGTGTTATCTTGTTTATTTATTTGCATTCAATTATAATATGGTGTTGTGTCTCAAATCATTAGTTGAATGAAACAATGATTTCTCCACCAATGAATCAAATTTAATTGTTCTATATAACCATATACCAACTCTCTATGTTGTATTGACTGAATCTCTAAATCGGTACTTGGCTATATACCATAATAATGAGTCGATGAATAGTATAGTACCTACAGACTTAGTTAAATATTTATTTGTGTTCACATCATCTTGGCATCCATAATTGATTTTGATTGGAAATACATGGCTCATTCTCAAGGAAATCGTCCCGATAACGTTACAGAAAAGAACAATCTCATTCAGTCAAAAAAACCATTCATGCTTTATCATTTGAAATGCAAATTTTGTGGTGCCACATATGTTGGAGAAATATCTAAAGTATTTCGACCGAATAAAGGTGATGACATTAATGTCTATAGAAATGGGGCGCTCACTGTGCTACAGGAACATTTCTGGGTGCACCACAAGGGAAAAGTACTCTCCCTGAAACAGACGATCGAAACGAAATTATTGGAATGTTGCTCTGATTTGCAAGATCTCACAACAAAAAAGATTTACTACATTAGAAAACTCAAGCCAACAATGAAACCTAAATATTGCACCTGTGGAATAGAAAAAGAATATTGCGTTGAATAATATATGAGATTAAGTTTTATTATGACTGGGGGTCGTCCATTGTTTGTTGTCTATTCCTAACAATATAGTAATGATTAGTTATTTATGTGATATCATATCTGAATAGAGAACGTATACATTATAGGTATCTACCTTATCTACATTTTCTGAATCAAATTCATGGGATCGTAGATTAAGGAATGTATAATATCCATGCATCTTATATCTTTGCATGCATTACAAAATATTTAGGTACCTATGATCATTTCAAAATTTAAACGATTTTTACGTGAAACGTCCCATTTTGTCTTACATATGAGACATCAAAATTAAGTCCAATTATGTTTTGTAGATATTTTGTCAATTTTGTTGTCTACTTTTTAATTAAATTATTATGCACGTAGCAAAATATTGTTCAATAAAGCGCGAAATTCAATTTTATAAACTGATCGTCGCATTGTTGTATTGAATTTTGAATTTAGCGCTTTTATTGACCAATTAGCAAACGAATATTTCAGAAACAACTTGAACGATCAACATATTGTTTAAGGCGGAAATTTTAAAATATTTAGGCTCGTCAAATCAGATCACTTAAAAACGTAAACAGACATCGTTAAATTTGTTCAAAAAATCCATTCGCCCTGAAAAATTTGAAATTTTTTCGTGAGCGAATAGGGCTTTAAAAAACGAAATAGCATCTGAATTGTTTACAACCCAAGGTCAAACTTTTTATTTTGTTTGAAAAATCAAATTTGACATAATTACTAATTAAACGTCTGAACTTAGAAACACTCATTTATTTTTTTATTGATAGTATTTCTTTTTGATTCTATGTAGCAATATCAAAGTTTTATTTCAGTTTTATAACAATTTTGTTTATATCTATTAAGCTTAGCGAGCCAATTCAAATTTAAATTACTAATTTCTGACTAACAATTATCAAATGGTAAAATTCCACATTACATCACGATTAAAAATATGAGTCAAATAGATACGAGAGCCTTATAAAGAAGCAATATCTATATAATGCCGAAATATTGTGACAGAATTTTAAGCAGAAATGTGTTTTAATTTCGACAGTAGAAATCATGTTCAGGCTCACAGCCAGTATAGATAGAATCATTGTTGATTTTTTAAAGCATTGATTTGTAGTATTGGAGTATCTCATTCAGAACTGACTACTACATGCATCTCTGGTATTTGCTAATTGACAGCTTTGGTGCTGCAAGTTCTCCAAAATATGCATTCTAATAAGCGGCTATGCTATTTCTATCTCATGAATATTTTATAATCTAACAAATTTTGCCAAGTGAATAAAATTTTCTTGCTAATAAACCATAATTATAAAGTCAAGGTTTTTATTGGAACAGTATAATTAAATTATAAATTATAATGAAGTAGTCACAATCCCTATTAAAATTTGAAAACTTAGTGACAAACACTAAACAGCAGGTACCTTACATTTGATTTCAAGCTATGCAAATTAAATTGACACCTAATGGATTAGAATTTGCCTATGAATGTATTACTTGACATTGTAATTTGCAGTCTTAAATACTTTGAGGTTGATTATTTTATAGAATTTAAATAATGAATCTAAAAGTTAAAATATTACCGAATTTCATTAAGTATAAAGATCTTCCATATTTTATTTAATGTTTAAATAATTTTTGTAATTATTATTAATTGCCATACAAAAAATGATTGATATTCATTTACCTTTGAAGAAATTTAAATATTAACACAATGCAATGACATCTAAACAAATATTTATAAATTATATCCTACTTTTAATAAAAATCCTTAGTTACATTTTACCAAGATTTATCAATGATGAACCCTCCAAACATTTCAAATTTATAACAAATTGAAAATGACTATGACTGTTACTGTTACTGTTATTTTGTCTGCCACTTAAAAACATTTAAAAAATGTCTTAAAAATATCAATTTATAATTTTTTCTAAATTCTAATTTAATTTGATTAAGGTTCAACTTTTTGAATCAATGACAATCTCTTATTAATTGTCAAATCATTATCTGAGCTGAGTGACTGGAAAGCTCTTAAGAACCTTTTAAGTATTTTTTAATTAAAAATAATATCTGTATTCATCTTTTTTATACTGTTTAAGCAGAATTATGTAATGATTCAAAAAATATTTTTTTTAGAGAGAAATATTGTAACAATGACAACATGAATAAAGGTTAGTTTGGTATTTATTTTCCCAGTTTAAATATTAATTGGTAAATCAATCTTTTTCAATTTTAGATAAATCAAATCAAAATACATTCTTTAAAATAGCTGTTAAGAAAAGTGAAAAGGCTTTTTATAAAAACGATTTTGTAAAATCTCTAAAAGTGAGTAAAATAGAAAATTATCTGTTTTTTATTTAAATAAAAAATATCTTAATATCTCATTATTTTCCTGAAATTGGAAATCTCAGTATATAGGTACACTTTCAAACTCCACATTCTCTGGAACATAAAAATATTCTATGACCCTTTACTTTGATTTCTTGAGTTAAAAATCTATGAGTCAATTTTCTAGAACTTTTCTCTTGACATGTCTATGATTAATATTTCTAAATTAAACAAATAATTTGAAAAGTTGTACGGAAAAGTAAAATTTGTAAAGAAAAGTTAATATAAAGAAAAAATATTATGCTCAAGAACTAACACGAGCAAGGTTTTATTTATCTACTCAGTAATTTATCTACTCTACAAAAGAAAATGAGACCGAATTTCTGGAGTTGAAGGCATTGAAAGTTTTGGAGGGAGTTGTTGTGGTTGAAAGTATTTTTTTAAATGAAAAGCTTAATAAACTGTAGGTTTTAAATCAGACAGGCAGAATTTTGTTATAATGGTTTAAATGGAAAACCAATTGAATCAGTAAATAATAAGTTTCAGCGCACTTGGAGATATACAAATTTGTCAGAAGTATTTGTTCGAGGGTGAAAACCTCAATTACCTAATCCTATTAATTATTTAATTGTTATTCTTAAAAACCCTACTAGTATTCCTGATGATTTCTTATAGGACGAAACGTGTATACGCAAACAGTGAATGGCCTATCATCACAAATCGATGAACAAATCGATGTATTTTATGTTCTCAATTTGCAGCGTTTTATTCTTTTCATGTCATGTCATGTCATGTAGAGATGTAACAATGAGTGGTCTATTGTTACATCTTCTGCTTGATCATTGCAATAATTTCTCACAATTGCTTGCGTACTCTACACTCAGCAAATTATGCTGAATCTGTTGGTTGATCATCATGTCATAATAATAATATGCAGCACACATATTTTAGTATGTGAATGAAGCGATTGAGATCGAGCCGGAGAATCCTCTGCTTCATTCAAACAAATCGTCCATTTATCTGAAACTGAAGCACTACCACTCCGCTATGAAAGAGGCCAATCGAACCATTGAGCTCTCCCCATCATGGTCTAAAGTATACAATACGCAGCAGTTTATTATATATTGAATCATTGAATATAAGTTAGGAAATCTTCTGATTTATAAATACATAGAGATCGGATACTATCGTTTGTTCGCATAGAGTAACGACTCTTGCTAGTAGATATTTGTATATCGATTTATTCCTACCAAGCGACAGAAAATCCTATCTCCACCATTATAAATTGGTAAAGTTCAAGATGTCATAGTGATGACGAAA
>JAYMFX010010342.1:0-16056 GCA_036784945.1 Monocelis spectator
ACAATGGCACACAATTTCACACAATGTCACATAATGTCACACAATGTCACACAATTACACAAAATGTCATACAATGTCACACAAGTATTATAACAAGTTAATACTATGTACATACTATGAACTTTCTATGTGCAAACTGAATTTTCATTTCGTTGATGCTATGATAGCTTATTTCAAAATAAACTACATGCATATCTATAATATTAAATTATCATGAAAAATCATAAAAAGTAATTCATAAATCTTTTATAAACTTAGCAGTGTTCATTATTCAAATTTGAATATCCTTGAGTATATTTTATCCATTGATCTTGCTTGACATGTGTGTGTCTAATAATATTTTCATTAAAATTGTATTTGCTACTTGCAGTAGTATGTCACAAACAATGAAATTCATTATGAAGAAAAACACGACAAAAATTGAATTGTTTCGTAATTATTCGTAATAACTCATTCATTCTAACACAGCCATAATCGGTCAGTACACATAATGAGCTCTTAAACAAAATTCAGTTGTCCACTTCATAGTTTTGACTGATAACCGTAAAACACACTTTACTAAAATATGTATTATATAATACATATGATTGAGTTTATATTATTCAATTTATTTGCTTACATGTTTAAGATTTAATAGAAATTATGTTTATTTTTTATTTAACACATTTTGATTGGTTTTTTATTATTAGATATAACCATTTAAGAAGATTTTTATTTTAATAATTCTCTATTTTTTATTAATACAATTAATTATTTATTTTTGTTTATTTAATATCATATCTCTTGAAATAAATTTCTCTATTATAATTAGTATTCTATGCAAAAATTCTTATATCGTAACAACTACATATATAATAAAACCTCATAATCATTAGGTTATACACATTTAATTAAAGAAATATTCCGAATAAACACAAAGCTTTATCAAATGTAAACAAACACATCCCATGTCTGTTCCTTAAATAATCATTGTGGGATAATTGTTGGTATTTGGTAAATACTGATTGATTAAATTTGTCAAATGAAACGTGACATTCATAAGAATTATTTAAATTATTTTATTAGATAATAACAATACTGCAATTTCATATTTCATAGTATTACGAACAAGGACATAGCTTAAATACCTCTTTCTTAATGCATCCAAACGCTCATAGATGAATATGAAATAATCTAATTTCATTTTCAACTATGTGCATAAAATAACATAATAAGTGCAAATAATATACAATTGAAAATGTCTCAGAATTTGACAAACTATGTAACTGGGGGATTTGAAATAACCGATACTGTATTTAGTGACTTTCTTCCAAATGTCACACATCTAAATAAAAATGACCGAAAATCATCTAAGGTAATGAAATAGAACACAAAATTCATAATACTATGCATATGATAGATGAGATCGATTAGCTTCATAATGGCTAATAAATCTGTATGCGGAATTCGATCACTAATATCAGAGTAAAACCATAAGAAATTCAGTATTGATAATGGTGCAGAGAGAATGAAATAAAAACAGGAAATACCAAGAATTAATTTAATTGTTCTTTTAGATTTCTGGTTGGGACTGGACTCACCCGCTTTCTTTCTCTTTTGAAGATTAAGAAGAATCAAAACATTGGAACAGATGAGAACAACGGTATGCTCGACAATGAATGACAAAGCCACAGCTATATAGACACCATATAAGTGCCACACAAAAGCGCAGCCATATTGAATAAATACAGTGGCGTGAGTTAAGAAAGCTGCCAATGAAATGCAAATGATAAGAGCCAGAAGGAGAAGGAAGACCTTCACTTTAGTACTGCAGATGATCCGTATCTTCAATGGCATCACCACTGATACGATCCTCTCAGCGCACAATATTTGAAACAATAGTTTGGGCCAGTCGTGAATCAGTCGAAAGACACAAATAATCATTTGACAATACAGATTCTGATTGAAATTAGATAGATCTTTCAGAGTTACCGCTAAGTCTAAAACGATTAGATCAATCGCACTAAAGAAATCGCAAATTGACATATTTAAAAAAATGAATTTTGAAAATTTTAGGAAATATTTCGATTGAGAGAAGTAAACGATATTGTACAAATTGGTGAATGCAATTGTTGCACAAATTGTCCATTTAAGCTGCGGCCAAATCGAATTTATTATCCTTGCATAATTAACGAATTCTGAAATAAAAAAAATCTAAATCTAAATCAATTTGGTGGAATTTAGGACTTAAATATTTTGACATCAAAAATCTTCAATCTTCAAAAAAACAAATTTTATTTTTACTCTTCCACACTGTATTTTAATTAATTTCTATTTTGATTTTCACACACAATGAAAGAGCAAAAATAAAAATTGTTTTTCCTGAGATACAAGTGATGTTTATTTAAAAAAGATTTCAAACGTTTCGCCCTGAGGGCTTCATCAGTGTGATACTTTTAAATAAGATGAGAACAACTTAAATACAAACTACAGTTATAACAGAGATTGAAAAGAATGGATTTGATTGGTTAATAGTTACAAAATATGAAATACAGAAAACGAGAGAAAGCCAAGGGATGCTAAGAAGGAAAATTAAGAAATAAAAGTACTATTAACCGTTGAGACATTGATGATCTCATTTTGGGGTCTGTTATTTATATAAATCGATTTCACGACTCTACGTTTGTAATCATATCGAAGGTTTTGGTGTAGAATTCGTCACTTGATGTTCTTGCTGATTATCGCTTCTGGATGTGTGTTCTATGGAAGTGGTCCTTCTTGAGAGCCGAGTTTTGTTGGCAGGAAAAGTTTTCGGAAATTCTCTGTCCAATGGGGCGACCGCCTTCTCCAATGTATTTTTTGTCACAAATGTTGCAGTTGATATCGTAGATGGTTCCATATAGCTGTGACAAAAATTGCTTTTTTTGTTTGTTTCAAAACCAATTATTTCATCGCTAATCAAATTTTGTGTTCCAGTTTTTTCTTTCCTAATTGTTCAATTTGTTGCAAGGTGTATCTTATGGAATGTGTAGATATATTTTATAATAATAACTTATAAAATGTTGGCCATGGAAATCGAAAATTATTTCAATCGTACTTTTCAAATTTAATTAGACTTTTTTTCAAAATATAATTTTTACACTGGTAATTTAGGGTTTTAACAAACAACAATCATTTCAATCGGAAACTATCACTTACCTAAGTTACATATTTTGCATGATTTTAAACAGGACAGCTTATATTTACTGCAATATCCTTGCGCTGCCCAAATTGGACATCGCCAATCTCCATCAAAACAATCAACAACGCGTAATTCTAAAATTATAAAGAGATGCTTTATATATATATTAATGACTAGCAGCATTGTAAGATGTAAATAAAGAAATATTTCTCAAAGTTTTAATAATTTTCTGCTAACTTTCTGCTATCAAACATGAAGACAACAATATCTTTTATTAAAATTTTGATGGAGAAAAAGTTATCTTAAATGTTTAAGATAGAATGGAAAACATTTTCCCAAGGGAATATAAATATTGGGAATTAGCAGTAGCTATGCAAATCTCATTGTACATTACTAGCTAATATTACAGAATCAGAATTAGTCAATTTCATTCACATTGGAGAGTATTGTCATGATTCTGACAAGGCGCCTTGTTACTGATTTTTAGGCATTAACAGAATTTTTTTCTGGAGCTTTTTCACACTGCTTAAACAAGTGACAACTAAATTTAAAATTTTTTTAAGCTAAACTTAATGTTCTTTCTAATACTTATCATCAGAGCAATCACAAAATTGTGGAAGCTCTAATTTAATATTTATGGGCAGGAATCTCACCTTCAGTGTAGTTACACTTTTTACATTTTTTCGGGCACTGATATGCAACCGGTTCAGATTCACATTTACCGATAGTTTCTCTCTGATCACACGTCTCTCGATAATCCAAGCAAGGAATGGAATCTGAAATTCACGTTCATCAAAAGACAAGCTACATAGACATTATTTAATGTGCATACTTGAAGTATTTCCCGATAAAGAATTTCAAGTTTCAATAACTGTTTAGGCTAAATAAAATAATTTTTCAACACTTCGTTTATTGAGATTTTTTCAGACACCTTCCATTGAATGAGGAGAGGGGAATTGAACAATGCAATTAAAATTATGTTGCTGCTTTTACCATTTATTTCTATACAAAGTTTATTCCACATAATATTTTTTGAAATTTTATTTTTCTAAAAATGATAGTGAATTATTTAAATAGATTATTTGATGGTAATAATTATATACTGTATGTCAAATATTAGTTAGTTTTGAAAATAATTATATTGATAATAGTTTTGATTATTCAATTGGTTGACCTTGACAAATAGGGTGCTGAGTGGACACAAATTGTTGTTTGTGTCCACAAACACAATCTTGCTTAAATAAAATCTGTTAATTTTTTAAATCACTCTGTAATACAAATTTCAATGAATGGACCGTTAAAGTAACCCTCGAATTCTATGGAAATTTAATCCGCCCTTCGATCTCTGCAATGATATAATGTATCTAAGGGCGTAACAAACAAAATTCCATAGAACTCGAGGGTTACTTTAACGGTCAATTATTTGTCGAATGCACTTCAAGCATAGATATTTTCCTATCTAGCTATAATAAAATTGAGTGCATTGTTTTTGCGAATGCACGGAATATTTCATTTTAGTTTGTGATTTAAATAGATATTTAAAAATGTTTGAAACCAGTATGCAGGGAAATAATTTGAATTTTGCAAACTAAGTATAACGTTTCATATAATAGTCCTTTCTCTAAATGAGCGTATTGGTCGTGATTTAAATAGGATAATTCTATGGACTCATACATTCGAAATATATGAATACTTTATTTTTTTGAATGCATTTGTAATTGGAATTATCCTATACATAACTAATCAAGATTTGAAATGTCTGTAGTATTAAGATAGAAAGATACATAGATATTATCGGTGAGTTCTCCTACCTGATGTATAATTGCACAGATTGCATGCATTTGCACAGTGTACTGACATAAATGGTGGATCGCTCTCACAAAAGCCTTTGACTGACCAGTCATTACATTCGGAATACAGATCCATGCATATGACGTCAAAAGTTCTCACTTTCTCTGCAAACATTTTTAATAAAACAGGTCATGATCATCAAATGTGTTTTTAAGCAAACATATTTTTTTAAATATTGAGAAATAATTCATTGATAGTAATATACTAACTACATAAATTAGATAAGTACCTAGATATTAAGTATATTTTGAAATATTATGGATTATAGTTCATGCTTCTATTAAGCAATGTTGAGTTTCAGTTATTGCCGTACGTGCAAGCAAAGCTTTAAATAACAATATTTGATACAGTCCGTTAGTTTTACGTATAAAAGCCGTATATACCAATTCATCAAGATAATTCATCGTATTTAGATAATGGATTATAAACAGAATATATTTTTGATATTATTAATATCATATAGTCGTTATGCATTTAATTTTTTTTTAAGCATTTTACTATTAATTTTACTATTAAGACTAACAAATGATAAAAGAATAAACCAAGCTACTTCAATGCAAACATTTCCGAAATATTTCGCTATATTGTTATGTAAAATCCATGTAGTTGTTTTGAGACAACTGCTTAAAATACAGAGTTCAAGACTTAAAAGATATTTTCTTTGCAAAGTTCCCAAATTGGCTAATTAGTTATCAATCACCACACGTAAATAACAATTATAGGAGAGATATCTCCTTTTCAGCCAATTAAATCATCATCTTAACTGTTTAAAAATTGACTAATTATTATATAAATATGTATGTATATGGGAGATTTATTGTTACATTTTTATGAGCAGACTTTGAAAATGAAACTTTACCGAGGTATCATTCCATGGCTGGTGTTTTTTATTGGAGTTACAAGCGATGAAACAGGTAGGTACAATTTTCGGGGAATTTTTATTGTATTTTTATTGTATTTCTATTGTATTTTCATTGTATTTTCATTTTCATTATATTTTTATTTAAGCATTTTCAGCTCAAGTTAAAAGAATACTCAAAATTAGATTTGGAATATCAATTGGTTTATCCCAATTACATTTCCTAGCTATTTAAAAGCGTTAGTTATTTTATATACAATTTAGAGATTCACAATTAAACCTTTATTTTCTATTTTTAGTGAGATTGCAAACATATATTTATCACGGTACATTCCACCAAAAATGATTTTAATATCATGAGCCTTTATCATTTTTAAACAAAATCAACCGATTGATACCCCTAACCCGATGGAAATAGGACTAATTTAAAAAATCTTATCGTCCATCCTAACCACCTCTTGATTAAGTATGACGACACAGAATTTAAATCCTGAAGAATTGTATTCGACTGTCCATTTTTGTATTTTTTTTCTAACAAAGGATATCATTGAAAATATTTAACAGAATGTGTCATGTTCTTAGGCTATAACAATGTTTAAATGTTTAAAATTTTGTTTTATGAAAAGGAGTCATTAATAACATTTGTTGTTTAAAGAGATCTAAGACGTTCCCAGAGAGATTACCCTTTGTTATATTAAAATTGAACTGAATACATTTTAGTACGCTGTTTAGAATTCTCAGATCCTCTTTCGCTGACCTCTTAAATTCCTCGCTATACGAAACATGTATTTTAACATATTATTTCTTTTGTGAATTAAATATCTAACTTATCTAATTTGATTTTACTTATCCCAAGGTGATTTTGACTATATTATTAACTTGAAAATGTAGGCATAGAAAATTTATAGAAATTTGACATTACAGTCTCATTACTATAATATGACAAGTGATTTTAGCTTTAGAAAGAATTTAAGAAAAATTGAAAACATTATTTCTCTGAATTATGAATGAATTATTATGAATGAAACTTTTACAGACGTTGAGAAAGTGATACTTTCTCATGCGAGGGCGTAGCCCGAGGGTAATTATTAAGATTCTGACGAGGCTTGTCATAGATTTTCATGCATTAACTTATTTAATGGCTAACAAATGGAAATTTTGAATCATAGCCTCTGCTGCGATATATTCTATACGCGTATCTAATTTCTAATAGAAAAGTTACCATGTCTATGTTTAAAATAAATTAGGACTTGTGTTATATTATAATAGCATAGATAATAGGGATTACACATATTGGTGGCTATTAAATCTATGGAAATACGTCCTGCTACACGTGTAAAAATGTGCTAAATCTATGGATTTAAATTCCCTGACTAAGCATTTTCTTATGCTAAATCTATGATCTCAAAATTCAAATTTACAATTAATAAAATTATGCTACTAAAATTACGCTACTATGGAATTATGCTATTTAGCATAAGAAAATGCTTAGTCAGCAAATTTAAATCCATAGATTTAGCATATTTTTACACAAATGTAGAAGGTATTTCCATAGATTTAGCATAATAAAAAACTACGTTTTCAATCATTGGAAAAGTACTGTTTCCATACTCGGATTTAGTCCTACTTTCCCAAATTCAGGAAAATAATCATATTCCATAATTTTCTACTCTATATTTTGAATTGAGGTTTTTGTATTTTACAATTTATGCAATACTTTTAATTATTATTTTCATAGTTTATTTAGGTATATGTAATGCATCATTTTTTATATTAATAAACTTTATACATAATGCATAATATAATACGTATTAAGTATGTCATTCATAATGGGTATTATGAATGAAATTGAACAGAAAAGTGTTTTATTAATAATACTTTCATATAGCAGTTTTGTATTCTTTTATCATTGTTATCCTAATGAGTTTCCTTGTTATGTTAACTCATGAACAGGCAGGTGGATACAAGGTGCATACATGGATTTATTTTATCAGCTGTAAATTTAATGAAGAACTATCTGCTTATTAGTAATTACACAATAAAATTATGTAGATGGCATATCCACATTTTAACATTAAATGAAATAATTTTATAAAACCTCCAATATAAATTAATGCTTTTGATTATCATTATTATTAAATGGTATGAATTTATAAAACAACCCTCCAATATAAAGTAATGCTTTTGGTTCTAATTATTATTAAATGGTATGCATTTATAAAAAAACCCTCCATTATAAAGTAGGTATGTATTTAGTGAATAGTCGTCATAATTTATAATTCAATAGTTTCTGTCCACTAATAAAAAAAACTGATATTCCATAAAACTCATTGAACTGAACGAATTTTCTTGAACAGCATCTTAGCAATCATAAACAACCAAATTCATAAATCTCAAATGCTTATAAATTAAAATCATCCACTACAAAAGTCAAGGACGATTACAAATATAAAAACAGTTGTTTTATTTAATTCAAGTTGGAAAAACAATACGCCACACGAAGTTGATCGAGTTGGTGACCAAAACATTACAAAATATTGTTTTACATAATTTATTATAAAATTAAGTTACAATTGATCACTAACTCAACTGTGAGATTTTAGGTACCTCACCTAATTAATATGGCTGAATTCGGAGCCTCTCACTTGTTTCAGAAGAAAACTTTACTCATGCATTATATTTTAAAAGAAAGAACAACTTACAAAGTCATGCAAAGTTTCATAACTTATCAATTTGATACAATTCTTGTGTAGTTTGACTGTATTCTAATGTCAATAAATTCAGGAAGACGATATCCTAACAATCAGTGTATCTACGTACATAGTAAAAAGAAAAATAATTGTAGAGATAAAAGGAGATTTGAGTATTTGATTGCATTCTTACTCCATTTTTCATAGTTAATTTATTTTACATCTTCCTAAGACTTCACATTTCAACTCAATTGACGAGTTGAAATGGGAACTTCAAATAGATAAACTATATGAGAGAGAGAGAATATACAAACATGAGAATTTATGGGTTTATACAAAAGATCGCTTAAAAAAGTTTTAAATCGAGTTACAAAATTGTTATACCAAAAGGCTCAACATGACAGATTTTCTTCGTAGCGTTATATTTGGAATTCATTTTACCAGTTTGTTTGTATTCCAGAATCAAAATGTGCTCAATATGGCAGTAAGGGCTTTTATTTCACCACAGCGATGAAGACTTACAATGAGTCCAAAGTATTTTGTGTCAATCATGGAATGTCACTCACTAAAGTCTATGATCATCAACATAATGTAAGACGATATGGATATAAGATTATCTATAAAATTCAAATATGCATACTATTTTTTCAAATATTTCAATTTTAAATATATTTATTTAACAGAATTGGTTGTTTTATGACAACGCTGCAGAGTTTTCATTGCGTGAATGGTTGATTGGTGTAACAGATAAATTACAAAGATGGAATTTCGTAAATGAAGATTCAACTCCCATGATATATCAGTAAGTCAAGACACTCATTGTATACTATCATAAATTATTTATAAAATAATTGATAACTGAACAAATAATAAATTAATTGGTCTCATCTACATATATCAGCCTGCATATTGCAAAACAATAAATATATGTAAATATTGTTTTGCTATCCTGTAATTTATAATAATATTTCGCTTAGAAACGACTATTATTATTCAGATTTTTCAATTTATCTTACATAGGAATTGGGATGATGGTGAACCTAAAAATGCATAAAGAAGATTGTGTGATTGTATTTAATCTAGAGAGTCGAGTTCTGTGGAGAGATAGTAAATGTGAACAGCATTACAACTTCATCTGTGAATCCCTTTCTCCAACTTGCGACACAAATTTGACAACAAACAAAGGTAAAAATTGGTTCGTGCAAGGCGTATTATAATATGAATGATAGTTTATGAATTTCACTTTCTATTTCGAGTTGAAAAGTAAAATCATTGTAAATATTTTATAGATGAATTCATTTTATCTTTCTCTTTAAATTAAAATGAAACATCTGCTTTATATCAATATCGAAAGCTTTATATAGAATTTGCTATATTTGTATTTTAGGAGAATGCAAAAGTGATTCATGTTCTCCATATGGAGAATGCTTAGCAAAAAAAGAAAATAACGTGGTATGCCTGTGAGTGATATCTTTATTTTGATCATAGTAATATTTAATATGAGTACATAAGTAAGTAATTATTGACATTGAATTTATATAGAATATATTAGTTGTTAAATGATAAAAGGGGTTTATAGTCATAATTATTTTTTTTAAGCTAATTTTTTTCAAGATTTAAAATTAACAGCAAAGTAATTGTTATATTTCCGTGAGCATGAATTATAGTATGCAGATGGTATGTCTGTGATAGCATACAGGAGCAGGCAAGCACAAACAATACTTCCTGCATCGTAGAGCATTTAATTGCATTACAGAATTCTATCTCTATAATATATTATAGTATAATGAATGACATACTATTTTGAGTAGTAATATGATTACAAGTATAATAGTAATAATGAGTTAATAATAATAATAATAATCGCTATAATAGAAAAGATATAAAACAGTAATGAACAAATGATATTATAACAGTAATATTATAATATTAAAAAATTAGCACTTTGTGAATTATATACTGACATATTTGTATATTATCTTTAATTAATGTAGATGTGACTGGCTTCACAGAGGTGATAAATGTGAATACTGTGAGTACCTAATAAATTATTGATTTATATAATCATGCTAAAATAAGAAGTTCAATAAGTGCGACATCGTAACCTAACATTATCCTTGTGTTCCAAGGATGTTCCTTTGTGTTCCAAGTTTTCTCTACACGACATTGTCTGAATATCGTAAATAAAAGTTCCATATTGTGCTTTCTTCTAGGAATTTAAATCGCTACACAGAATGCATTTTTTTTTTATAAAATTAAATTCTAAAAGTATAGTTGTAAAAATTATGTATGGAATATGAATAATTTTATAAAGTGAAAACTGTAAATTAATATGATATTAAAAAATTGATAATCCATTCCATTCCAAGAAGCATCGAAGAAGCATCGAATTAATGTGAGAATAGTGCCTAAATCGTTCACTCCGTATAATGCCTTCAACTACCCAATCCCTACCTGCCTTTAAAAACTGCTCTCTAAAAAGATTAGGCCATTGATTGGTTCAAAAAGAAAGTCGTCTATAGAGTCACCTGCGACTCTTGTGCTCAATCTTACATAGGCAGCACCTGAGCACTCTCTTCACCTCCGGATAAGAGAGCACTTTAAAATGTTTTTATATTTTTACTTTTAAAATTATATGTTTATTTGTATATTGTTTTACAAATTTAATTCCAGTTTTAATTTGTACTAATTTGTTAGAGTAATTTTTTTATAAAAGAATGTTTGCGATGTTCTCCGAACGTTTATAGTAAAGAACATTAAATGAACATTCAAATTCGATGTAAAAGGAATGTCCCGGCCGGAAGCTATCACTGAAATATTGTTTCTTTCATTTGAATTTTTTAAATCATTTTATCATTTTATTGTCATATTATATTTGTTTCAGATATTTTTTCAATTGATGGACTTACTAATTCCCTTTGGCAAATCAGACATTACATCATTAATTAAACCATTGGATAATTTATTCGGATGCTATTTCACTGAAGGAATACTTTTAACAAAAATTCGCCAATTCGTTAAAAATGTCTTTAATTTCCAATGCTTTTCTGTGCTTATATTGGCTAATATCACCATATTGATAAAATTAAAGCGAAGTGGAGTGGAGTCGTGAGTCAACCGATTACTCCAACTATGAAGAAGTCACAGAGAGCAGTTAAGACCATGATCATCATATCAGGAATTTCAATTCTATTTGAGCTACCTTCTATTCTATATAATCAGTTGATGGATATTGCTGTAGTGTTTATAAGTCTGCCTAATGGAATATATACTTCGCTTAATTCCTTTTTAATTGCTATTTACGATCTGAATTTTTCTGTTAATTGTTTATTCTTCCTCATATCAAATGAAGAATATCGACAAATTCTGTTGAAGTTGATCACTTTTGGAAAGTGTCCTCGGGGCCCATGAATAATTGATAATTACATTTCTTCTACACTATTTATAACTTTTATCTATAACTTTTCATGCGTAGAAATAGATTCTTTTGATTAGAGTTATATTAGCATATTAAGGAAATCTTTTTTCTTACTTTTGCATTAAAAGACTTTTTAATTGCACTTTATGAACTATACAACCTATATATTTTTTGACCCATGTAAACTTAATGTTTTATTTGATATTGTTTATAATATATAATAATACCTACAAAGAAATAAGTTAGAAAATATTCAAATGTTTTCTTTTGTTTAGATAAAACGAAATGTTTGAATCATAAGCAAATATAACACTAGAACTTCCAGCAACTTTTACACACTATAACTAAAGTTGTCCAAGAGGTGACAGCCTAATACAGTAGTATCTGGAACAATAATCAGGTCACTGACAACGGATATCTCAGACGGATATCTTGACATCTGAACATCCATAGTCATGCATAACTATAGCTAAGTGATTATAGGGTAAAAGAAAGATGGATTCATTCGGAAAATAAGATGAAAATTTCCTTACGAGATAAGAATACGTTTTTTTTATGGAGACTTTTTATGTAATAATTATACTATTTGAAATTGATTGTTTGTTTAATGTAATTAAATTACAATTGGCATGAATCTTAAATCCTTCTTTGTATGCAGTCTTCTCATTCGGTTATCTCGGTATAGTATAGCTTTAGTAAAATATGAAAAAAAATGTTTTAAATCCTAACACAACACAATCTGATTTCTAAGCTCCATATCTTTCGAAAGTTTGTCAATCTTCTCTAATTTAGATTTCAAAATCTATCGACTGTTCTGTTCAAATGCTAGACTTTGTCTTCGAGTATTTAGAAAAGCTTCTTTTAGTCAAGAACTGACTATTTCTTAATTTACTTATTTAGTGGTTTCTTTATCTATTAAAATAGTTGCTATTAGAGTTCAATTACCCTAAATCCCATCTGTTTGGTTGAATTCGGTGAACTGTTGTAACTGAGAATTGCTGTCATCCACTCTGTCGAAACATATCAAGTTCAGTAGGAAAGCAATCTTAAAAAGTTACAATTATTATACTCAAGAGATGGTTTATCTTTAAGTGTCCACATTATTGACTTTATCAGGACGTAGTCTCATTTACTACGATATTTAGCTTTAAGATTAATCATCAGTAATTATTATTATTCAATTGAGTATCGGCCAATTCTGTTTAAACTTAACTATAATATGATGTATTGTATTGTTTTTAAATATCTTGGTCTGCATCAGTAATCAGCATTTATTTAGTTATTTCTGCAGACGTTGTAGAGTAAATAATGTCTAACGAAAATAACAAAGGGTCTTAGATTCTGATTAGACGATACCATAAATTATCCAACTCTAACAGGGTGGAATCAATTACGAAGAGGCGACTACCAACTGTTAGTTAACGGTTAGATCCATTTTAACAGCGAGACGAACATGAACATGGCCGAAACAAGATAAAACGTTTACGGTGAAAATATTTTATTTACGGTAATTATTTTATTAAATAAAACTTTTAAAGCATTAGATTTAGCATTAGATTTATCATTTATAGTTACAGAATTACATAGTTTACACAATCAGTCTAAATTAATTTCTTCATTAAAATCAGTGAGACAGTAGCCAATAGGATTGTCAGGTAGAAAGACTGTCCATAACTGGTTTGTCCCGTATTGCACAAATCACCTTCACAACAATAAGCGGTGTTACCAGCGAGAGTAATTTTAGACATGCCATTACAAGTACCAAATGTATGACATTGTTTCATGACCACCTTGTTGTCAGTAGCTTTCTAAAAAGTAATAACGGATTTATTAAAATAGGAAGAGTGTAATTATACATAATTTTAAGCAGTATTTTTCACTTTCTTATTTACAACTCATCATATAGATGAGCTGGATGAGTTAGATTATTTACAACTCATCTAAATTTCACTCAGTAGGTTCAACATATTATTTTAATCGATCAGGAAATCTTAAAGTTTAAGATTTAATTACTCACAAGACAAGCCGTACAGGTTGAATTCTCAGTGGCTTTCGATTTATTCTTGACTTCATCCGTCTTGTAAGTTCCATCACAGTTAACACTGGTAGATAACCCACACTTGTAGCAATTAAATTTACCTTCTACAGTAACTAAAACAAGAAAGAAAGAAAATATTGTAGCGAGTTGTTACTTGGTTTTCTATTACTCTGACTCGGAAATCCTTGAAATTTGAAAAGTCAGACTATTCAAATTTCAAGAAAATAGCTATACATTTACAACAATAAAGATTAAACAATTTTACCTGATATAAAAGTTGCGATGCAGAAAATTCCCAACAGCAAATTTAAGTTCACCATTGTTTTAGCGTAGAGTCAGAAACTTGATGGTTCACAATTCACTAAAAAACATTGCATTTCAAATTTATACTAACATGCGTAGTCCTTATCTCAGTAGGTACTCACAACAAATCATAACAAACAGTCAAATAAACGATATGCAATCGATATGCAATATACAATGCTGGAAATACAATTTCTGAAGTTATTTGAACAGTCAATGTGGAGTAGTAATACCACGATCAAATTTTAAATTCATATGCCATTGTGCATTCATTCGAAAGTAGATTACTCGACATGTTTTTATGTACATATTTTCAGACTATTTACCGTATTCATTACTCACAATATAACTACACACATTAAGACATTTAGTTTCTATGAGGCATAGGATTTGTGATTAATATTCAAGAGTATTAGTTGATGCACTGGATGATATAATAATATATTTAAGCATTCTACTTGATCGCTTTCATAAAAAACAATCACTACACTCTAAATTTGATCCGTCACTTTTTTAATGCAAAGCCGCAGTGGTTCATATATTTTACAATCCATGAGAAAAATGATGGATATAACCAAATTGTGATAATCACGGATGTTTTTAACACGACAGCATCACTTATCAGTCATTTATCCGTCATTTTACGAAAAGACGGATAAATGACGAAATTATCAATACCATCACACATCCGTCATTTGACCGTCATATTATTTAAAGTGTACACAATAACTACTAAAATCAAACTGATTAATTAATTAAAAACATTTATTGTTTCTATATCAAATGTATCAAATAAAATTATGACGTATCTACATAATCTACATAATAATATATACTATACAAATACAAATATAATAATATGTAGATAAGGAAATAGTTCGAAGCTTTAGAAATAGACATTTCAGTAGGACTCATTTAGAAGGTAGAATCTTGAGAAAAAGTGATGGACCTATCGACAGGCTTTAACTGATCAATGAATACCCAACAGACTTTGGCATCGGGAAGATGCCCGTCTGATTGGAAACCAACCCACAAGACACCGAGTTGAGAGGAAAGTTTACAAATAGATATGTAATATGCATAGGGATATCTTACCTTTCGGATTTAATGACACTGTCAGCATCACCTATCAGCTTCTCCGTCTGTCTAAGCATCTAAGCTGTGATGTGATGTGTGTTGAAAAAAAAAACGACAGAGTTAAACAAAATTCTGCTATGATTACTACTTTTTGTTCTAACCCACTCAATTATAAACAAATAAACAATTTGTTTCAAGCAACACACCACCCTAACTAGAAACTGTGTATCTCTCTAACAATGTACATAGAGATGATGAGTGCTAACCCACAGTCGATCCAACTATATTGACACTAGCTGATGCTGAGCAAGACGCATCGATCGATACGAAAAAATTCTCGACGAGCTTCCCTCATCGAAATAATCAGCAAAATAGAGTTATATTCCATGTGTAATAAAGTCGAGTTAATAATTCAAATAGTGTTCAAACAATCAGTTATTTTATAAAAAATAACATTTCTTAGCTCAACAGAAAGTTAACTCTCTATTTTTGTCTTTTTTGGGCAACTGGCAGAATATGCAAAAATTCAAACACGGTCTTGTACAGTTAGTTCTCTATCCTTTTTCAGATATAAACCAATAAGTACAGGGTGGCCCATTTATGACCGTCGAATTTTTTAATTTATACTAAAAAGAAAGTAAATTAGAAAATATTGTTTGA
>JAYMFX010010564.1:0-16034 GCA_036784945.1 Monocelis spectator
GCAGTAGAAAATTCCATAGATTAAGGATTTCCTTATTATAATTAGAGTGTATACATAAATATGAAACACACTGTATTAATAGCTTAATTGCAAAATATATATCAATTTTTCAATAATGCTTTCTTTTTTGTTCCTCAGACTATAAGACATTTTTTTTGTAATCATAAGCTGCGGTTTTACAGAATGAAACACGGTACTGTTTTTGTGTTTTTGTTTAGTTGAGATTGGCCAACACAGCTAGCTTGTGGGAGAATTCATCCTGATTAACGCGGCGATCCTATGCGAAATTAATTGGTTAATGAATATTCAAAAAACAAGCTTTTCCACTGGATTTTTGACCGGATAGAGTAGTGTTTGGAGTAAATGATGTAGTATTTCACATTAACTGTTATAGTAGAAGCTGAGAGGTGCTCTTATATTCAAGTGTACTCTAATTCTAAATTAGCCTATACCATCCTAGAAATGCATTCTTAAAAATCAAATTATTTCGTTAATTACTTAACCTTCTTAAATGTTGCAATAGTATGCTAGCTAAAATAAAGCTCTAACCAGGCTCAAGCTAATTAGCTCTGTGATTTGCTAAATTTAATGTAATGTAATTATAGTGTTTTAATATTTTATAATTATTTAAGTTAAGTAATTAAAGTTTGTGTCTGGAATTATTTTTATTTGGTTTTGCTTTCGAGAATCAAGGTAGGAAGTGTTTTCGTTGTAATATTTTTAGTGTTATATAACTTTACATTTTCTTTTCTTTTGGCACCATTCTGCGGTAGGTATTAAGAATTTTAATAAAATTGTCTCTTGTTATCAATAAATGAAAGAAAAGGAATACCTTTGATTGATTCATGTTTTCGCTAAATTTTTGTGATAACCCAATAAAAAAGATTACCTACCTAGATTTCAAATAATATTGCTAGATCTGACTTAAATTAATTAATTCTTAATTGTATAACTTAAAATATTGACATTAACTCAAAAATTGATCTAGCTTTATTGGTAACTTCTAACGCATTTAACAAATGTAGCAGACAACATTACTAATCATCACAAATAATTTTTTTTAGAATGAATAATATCTAAACTAGATTCCATTGCATTTTCTGCTCCAAAGATTCTCCATGCAACAGGCTTTTTGCGCACCATAGATTTTTGGTTACATGACATGACATGAAATCTGATTAAATAATTATACTTTTTCTATATATTCATAAGGTATATATTCACAAGTCACAGAGAACAAGTTACTTTCTTATCTTTCAGTATATATCTATTAACAAAACCTCATTCTACAATGTATACATTGATTCCTTTTTAAAATTAATTATTATTCTTTAATGTAGATGGCAGATCCAAATGAAGCAAAAGATGTAAAAGTATTAGAAACACCTGAAGAAATTCAGGACAGAAGAAATCAAGTTCTTGGTCGATATGCTGCATTCAAAGATGCCACAGAACAAAGGCGGAGAAAATTAGAAGAAGCCAGAAAGTAATTCATATATTTATTTCAAATTAAATTGTTTCCATTACTTAGTAATAATCATGTAATCCTATATATCTAGAATAAGTATCACACTATATATGACCAATTATTATCAAAACTATTTTAATATGTAAACTTGTTTGTTGTCTCTTATGATAGATATCAATACTTCAAAAGAGATGCTGATGAGCTAGAAAGTTGGATTATGGAAAAACTTCAAACATATTCTGATGAAAACTTTACAGACTTGTTAAATCTTCAGGTAGCTATACATACATATATTAATGTATATCTGTACCCTTATTAAAAGTCTTGGTTTCACATCATAAATTATTTATATTTCTAGAATAAAAAGCAAAAACATCAAGCTTTTGAGTTAGAGATCTCTGCTCAAGGAGAAACTCTATCTTCATTGGACTCATCAGGTGAAGATATGATTCGCCAACAACACTATGCATCAGACATAATCAGGGTAAAGGATATTTTTATTAAGTTTAACATATTAGTTCTATATAAATCTTCATTCATTTTTTTTATTCAATATTATTTTTGTTGTTTTAGAATCGATTGGATGAATTGCATGCCTTATGGGAAAAACTGATGCGCATGTTCAATGAGAAAGGTCGAGTTTTAAGATTAATGCTGGATTTTGTTCAATTTCAACGTCAAGTTGAAGAAATTCTATTTTGGATTCGTGATAAAGAAGCATTTGTCACCTCTGCTGAGTTTGGACAAGATTTAGAGCATGTTGAAGCCCTCCAAAAGAAATTCGATGAATTTATGAAGGTAATAAATGTTAAAATACAATTTTTTAAATCATTTAGGTTCTCTAAAAAGAAGTTGAACTGCAGAAAAAACATGAACAGTTTATTAATTGATGTGATTGCTAAAACATCCATATTTCTTATTTTTGTTGATTCTGAAATGTCTCATCACTGGTTAATATATATTTAGGATTTGGAGTATCAAGAACATCGTGCAGAGGATGTTTACGAAAAAGGTGATCAACTGCTCCGAGAAGAATTTCCTGAAGAAGAAAAAGTAATCGAAAAGAAAGAAGAGGTTAGGATCGCATTAGAGCGCCTCAAAGAACTTGCAGCCCACCGACAACAAAAATTGTATGAGGCTCATGAAATTCAAAGATTCTTTAGGGACACAGACAAAACAATTTCATGGATTAATGAAAAATCAGTTTTAATGAATTCTGACGACTTTGGCCGGGATCTTGCATCAGTTCAATTGCTGCAGCGCAAGCATGATGCATTAGAAAGAGACTTAGCTGCTCTTGAAGACAAAGTTTCACAATTGTCCACTGATGCGGACCAGTTGTCTGCTAAGCATCCAGATTCAGAGGGTAACATTCAAGGTAAAAAGCAAACTCTCATTGATGCATGGGAAAAACTAAAAATCAAAGCGGTTTCAAGAAAAGAAAAATTGCAAGAGAACTATCTATTCTACAAATTTTTGTCAGATTATCGTGATCTTATATCTTGGATCAATGACACGAAAGCTGTTATATCTGCTGATGAATTGGCGCACGATGTTGCAGGCGCTGAGGCATTGGTAGAGAGACATCATGAGCACAATGGTGAAATCAAAGCTCGGGAGGATAGTTTTAAAGTTTGTAACGAAGAAGGAGATAAGCTACTGGAGATGCATCATCCTAGTAGCGATGATGTTCGTGAAAAGCTTGATCACTTGAATAGAGAGCGTAAAGAACTTCTTGATTTATGGGAGCAGCGCAGAATCTTGTATGAGCAATGTATGGATCTCCAATTATTCTACCGTGATACTGAGCAAGTTGAAACTTGGATGGCTAAACAAGAAGCGTTTCTTGAAAATACTGATGTCGGTGACTCATTGGATACAGTTGAAGCTTTGATTCGTAAACATGAAGATTTTGAAAAGAGTCTTCAAGCTCAAGAACAAAAAATGAATCACTTGGAAACTTTTGCCAAGAAACTTGTTGATAACGATCATTATGCTGCTAAAGATGTAAAAGAACGCTCTGACCGTTTAATGGAACGTAGAAATGCTCTACTTGAAAAAGCGAAGTTAAGAAGGCAACACCTTGACGATTCATACAAATACCAACTTTTTGATCGTGATGCTGATGAAATGCGCTGCTGGATTCAAGAGAAATTCAAGGCTGCCACTGATGAAAGCTATAAAGATCCAACAAACCTTCAAACTAAAGTTCAAAAGCATAAGAACTTTGAAGCTGAAATTCAAGCAAATCAAGCTCGCTTAGATGAAGTGAAAAAATTGGGTCATGATTTATTGGATATGAATCACTATAAGCAGGAGGATATTACTGAACGATTGAAGGAGTTAGAAATCATGCAATTAAAACTTGTTGAAAATATGGAAAAGAAAGGCAAGAAGTTAGAGCAAGCAAACACAATGCGCCAATTCATTCGAGGTATTGAGGACATCGATTTATGGTTAGCCGATGTTGAAGCACAATTAGCATCAGAAGATTATGGCAAAGATTTAAATTCTGTGACTAATTTGCAGAAGAAGCACAATTTCTTAGAATCCGATGTTCAAGCCCATCAAGAAAAGGTAGATGCGTTTAAGTATCAAGCTGATAAAATGGAAGACGAAGGTCATTTCGATGCAGATACTATCCGTAAGAAACAAATTGAAACACAAGAACGCTATGATGGTCTTAAAGATCCAATGCGCCACCGTCGTGAAAAATTAGCTGCTGCTTATAAACTGCATCAATTCTTCCGCGATGTAGAAGACGAAGATGATTGGATCAAGGAAAAGGAATCCATTGCTGGGTCCACAAATATTGGTGAGACTAATTAACTCTTACAATGCATTTTTAGTAGTTTTAATTTCAGTTTTTTTAAAGGATTAATGAATATTCTTTAGGCCGAGACCTTATTGGAGTTCAAAATCTTATGAAGAAGCACGGTGCTATTAATGCCGAAATTGTGGGCCATGAACCTCGTATTGACGAGTTGGTCAAGGAAGGTCAGGTGATGATTGATGATGGCCATTATGCAAGTGACGATATCAGTCGAAAAATCGCTGAACTTCAAGAGAATTGGAATTCATTGAAAGATAAGGGTGAAAATCGACGGGAATTATTAGACGACTCTCTACAAGTAAGCTTTCGATATTAGTTGATTCATTCGATTAATTATCAGTGCCTTGTGACTTATTGTATCATTAAACTAATAGGCTCAACAATACTTCGCTGATGCAAGTGAAGCTGACAGTTGGATGCGTGAAAAGGAACCTTTGGTTGGCAACACAGAATTTGGAAAAGACGAAGATTCAACTGAAGCTCTTCTTAAGAAGCACGATGCTCTGATGACCGATATCGAAGCGTATGAGAGTACTATTAAGGCTCTTCGAGAACAAGCTGATGATTGTCGTATGCAGGAGGCTCCAATTGCTGATGTTCTTGGTAAAGAATTTGTCATGGCTCTCTATGATTATCAAGAGAAATCGCCTCGAGAAGTTTCCATGAGGAAAGGCGATGTTTTGACATTGCTAAATAGCAATCACAAAGATTGGTGGAAAGTTGAGGTTAATGATAGACAGGTTAGTGTAATATTATAATTTCTTTTTACTTTAAAGATTGTAACCTAACCTAATTTTATTTCTTATTAGAACCGTCTTATTGATAATGCTTGAGATTATCGAAATCACGTAAACTAATGTTTCTCGTGTTATTTTTCGCCAGGGCTTTGTTCCTGCAGCATACGTAAAGAAAGTAGAAGCTCCGATGTCTGATAGCCAGGCAAATCTTATGGAACAACACACAGTTGCCTCTCAACAGAAAGCGATCGAAGAGCGCTACGAAAGTTTGCTCCGTCTTGGTGGTGATCGACGTGAACGATTGACTGACTCCGTGCAGGCGTATCAACTAGTACGTGAGGCCAATGATCTGCATCAGTGGGTCGTAGAGAAGGAGCTAGTGGCTGTTACTGAAACTATCGTGCCTAGTCATTTGGAGGCTGTTGAAAGTGAAAGAAAGAAAGTTGATGATCAAATCTGTGAACAAAAAGAAAAAGAAGGTAAAATTAAAGATTTACAAGAAAAGGCTGATCGACTTCGACGTGGTGGTCAAACTGAAGCTGTCGAGAAGATCGAAGGAATCATTATGCAACTACAGAAGAAATACGAACAGCTCGAAGAAGTTACAACTCAAAAGGTAAGGATAGATCTAAAATTTTAAATTATTATTTTGTTTAATTAGTTCTTAATAGTTTGTCTACTTCCTGCAAACTCGAATAATTTTCTTATAGGTCAAACAATTGGAAGACTCCCACGCCGTGCAGCGTTATCACCGGGAATGCGATGAAACCAAAGAATGGATTGAAGAAAAGGATAGTATGCTAAATACAGAAGATGTCGGCAAAGATCTTACATCAGTACAACGTCTTATTCGAAAGCAAGATGCTCTTGAACGTGACTTGGTAGCACTTGGTGAACGAGTAAAACTGCTAGATAGTAAAGCGGCAGAATTAGTTCAGAGCCATCCTTCAGAAGCTGGCGCTATCTGTCAACACCAGGAAGAAATCAATGAAATGTGGAATAAACTCACTGCTAAAGCTGACAAGAGACGTGCTAAACTTCATGATTCCCTTGACTTACAGAAATATTTGGCTGATTACAGGTAGGAGTTAACTGCTGAATGTCATTATATGATTTACTCTATAAGACACTTTCTTTCACCTGAAAACTTAATATTATTTTAGAGATCTTCATGCTTGGATCAATACCATGCACGCGTTGGTCTCCTCTGATGAGATGGCTAAAGATGTCACTGGCGCAGAAGCTCTTTTAGAGCGGCATAGAGTATGCTAGATTTAAATTTATATACAAGTTCTGTTGCTAAAATATTCTACAGACCATATATAGATGATGATATGATCGAGAATACGCGTGTGGATTTATTTTTATTTACCAAGACATTTTACATTTACTGTGTATTTTGTTTCAGGAGCACCGCACTGAAATTGATGCTCGGGCGGGAACTTTCCAAAATTTTGAAGCTTTTGGAAAAGAACTGTTGCGCAGTGGTCACTATGCAACCGAAGAGATTGAGGATAAAATGCAAGCAATCAATCAAGAAAGAGAAAAACTAAATGAGTAGGTTTTTATAAATTTATAATAAATTAGTCTTTTTTATCTACATATGGTCCATGACAAATAAAATACAATACATAAATACATTCTTGGAAATTAGGGCTTGGTTAAATCGACGTCAGCTCTTGGATCAATGTCTGGAATTGCAACTTTTCTTGCGTGACTGTGAACAAGCTGAAGACTGGATGCGTATCCGTGAAACTTCCTTAATTGGAGATGATGTGGATGGCAAAACTGTGGATGCTCTCATCAAGAAGCACGAAGATTTTAATCGTGCCATCAACATGCAAGTAGGTACATTTTACAGTACATAGTAGTAAATTTTAAATGAATCAGATAAATGCATTTTAAAATAAATGAACAATTGAATTAATTGTAGGAGGATAAGATCCGCTCATTGAAAGGATTTTCTGACCAATTAGTTGGTCAAGATCATTATGACAAAGATGGTATTGAAACGAAATGCGAGGAAGTTTTAGATCGATGGGCTAAATTAAAGCAAGCTATGATTGAAAATCGCAACAAGCTTGGTGACGTTCAGACATTACAGGCTTTCATTCGTGATGCAGATGAAATGGAAATCTGGATCAATGGAAAACTTCAAAGCACAATGGATGAAAGCTACAAGGATCCTACCAATGTTCAAGCTAAGCACCAGAAGCACCAAGCTTTCGAGGCTGAATTAGCAGCAAATGCGGAGCGACTTCAGGGGATTATTGGCGCTGGACAGCGATTGATTGACAAAGGTGAGGATAAATTTATCATCAATTGTCATTTTTTTATAGTAATTGTAATAATCATATTCTCATACTAATTTCCCAACCAAAATGAATCGTTTCAGGTCAGTGCATGGGGCAGGAAAGTGCAGTTGAAGAGAGAATCAACAAATTAGCTGATCAATGGGAGAGCCTAGTCAACGAATCAAAGGAGAAGTCTGAAAAACTGAAAGAGGCCAATCGTCAAGCTGTTTACAATGCTGGCATTAAAGATATGGAATTTTGGCTGGGCGAAGTAGAAAGCTCTATTCAATCAACGGATTTTGGTAAAGACAGCTCATCAGTTGACAGTTTATTGACCAAACATCAAGTATTGAGTGCTGATATTCAATCGCACCAGGATCGCCTCAAAGATCTTAACCAACGGGCTGATGAATTTATTGAATCTGGCGCTTGGGATGCTGGAGCTATTCAAGATAGAAAGAGAGTCATAAATGAACGTTATGAAAAAGTAAATATAGTTAGAATAGTAGTTTATAGATATTTTAAACCTTGTGATGTGTATATTAAGCATGAATACATACATGCATATGTTTTATATTGTTTATCAGGTGAAACACCTCTCTGAAGCTCGTGCCATTACTCTTGGCAAAGCCAAACGTCTTCATGATTTCTACAGAAATATTGACGATGAAGAAGCTTGGATTCGTGAGAAGAAAATCTTGGTCAGCTCTGACGACTATGGTCGCGATCTAATTGGCGTACGTAATCTTAAGAAGAAGCATAAGCGCTTGGAGACTGAAATTGGCGGTCATGAACCAGCTATTCGATCTGTTGAGAATCAAGGCCATGAGCTGATGAATGAATCTAGTTTTGCTCAACCTGAAGAGATTGAAGATAGATTGAAAGTATGCCCCTACCATAAAATTGTTTTGTTTTTTACTCCTTTAATCTGATGTCGTTCCCCGAGTATTCATGAGTATTTGAATATCTTGGTTTTAGTACATCAAATATTAATGAATGAAGTTTTCACAGGTAGTCATTTTTTGGTGACAACTTATTTGCGTCTTCCTACAATTATCAACACTTTGTTAATTCACATTATTTCAAAAGAACCATTAATAAGATTCTATTTAATTTTCAATTTTTTAGCATCTAAATGAAGCGTGGGAAGAATTGCAGTCTTTGGCAATGAATAGACGCAAGAAACTGGAAGAATCTTCTGATTATCATGATTTTTTGGATTGCGTTGAAGAAGAGGAGGCATGGATTTTGGAAAAACAACATTTACTATCCAGTCATGATTATGGGGATAATTTAGCTGCAGTTCAGGGTCTAATTAAGAAACACGAAGCTTTTGAAACAGATTTGAAGGTTTTTACAGCATTTTATATTTTAATTTTATGTTTTAATCATTTTTATTAAGGATATAATATTGAGGATGTATTAATTCTGTCTTATTAGGTTCATGAAGAAAAGGCTCATGAGATCTGCCAATCAGGCGAAGAATTAATCAATGCTGGCAATCACAATCACAGCGCTATCAGCCAACGTTGTGAGGGTCTTAAAGAGAAACTGCAAGTGTTGCGTAACGCTTCCCAGAAGCGCAAAGCCTGTCTAATTGATAATTCTGCATTTGAACAATTTATGTGGAAAACTGATGTTGTTGAGTCGTGGATCGCTGATCGGGAAACTCAAGTAATTCATCCTTGTTAATCACGCGAGATGACTACTATACAATATATTCATCATCACACATCACATGTAACACAACATACTTTCATTATTTCATTCAGGTTCGTAGTGAAGAGCTCGGACGTGATTTGAGTACCGTTCAAACTCTTCTTACTAAGCATGAAACTTTCGACACCGCTTTAGAATCATTTAACACTGAAGGTATTCAGCCAATTACTGCTCTTCATGACCAGCTGATCGCTGCAAACCATGCTTCTAAGGAAAAGATCCGGGAAAGGTAAATTTATACTTGCTCGTCCTCGTTTTCGGTGTAATTAATGGCAAAGGAAATGGCATGTCACAACGAGGTACTGAGGTTTCTATTTGTTTCATAGGTACAACAAGTTGATGGAGCGCTGGGAGCGCCTGCGTCGTGAATCTGAGCGCCGTAAGACTAACCTCTGCCAACTCCAGGAACAATATCGCAAAGTGGAGGAGCTTTATCTTGCATTCGCTAAGAAAGCATCCGCTTTCAATTCTTGGTTCGAAAATGCTGAAGAAGATCTGACTGATCCAGTTAGGTGTAATTCTCTTGATGAAATTCGGGCATTGTGCGATGGTCATGAGCATTTCAAATTGGCTCTTAAATCTGCCGAGGCTGATTTCAAAGCTCTGGAACAACTTGATCGTGAAATCAAAAGCTATGGAGTTGGTGTAAATCCTTACACTTGGTTCTTCATGGAAGCTTTAGAAGAAACGTGGAAAAATTTGCATCGAATCATCGAAGAGCGAGATGCTGAATTGAAGCGCGAGACAATCAGACAAGAAGAAAATAACGCTCTGAGACAAAACTTTGCTCAGGTTTGTATCTTTAAACCTAATTCTTTATCCTCATAAAATTTAACTTAACTGGATTAGCATTTATTCTCAATAGCTTGAAAAGAAATAGTTTATTTCGTACAATGTATCAGTTTTATTCATTATCAATTTTGAGATGACCGATATGACCATTTTTATGAGAACTGCCAAACATTGATTGATTTTGTCTGTTAAACTTCGGTGAGTATGTTCCTCTGGTTCCTCCAGCTAGCTTAAGTATTTAGTCAGGCATACTGTCATGACTAATATTGTGTGTGTCAGTGTTTTTTCATCTGTTTTCATCGATTAGTTACTGTGAATTTAGTAAACAGAGTGTCTGGAATGTCTGACTCTGACTCTATTGAATGCACTTAAAATTCAGCTATGTAGATAAGAATATGTGAGAGATCCAGCGCTTGCCTCTGAGCGGAATAGATTAAGCGAGTTGTTGTAACCATATAGGTTGGTTGGAATTGGAACAGATAGTGACTGCGGCATACCAGCCAAACTACCCGCGTCATTCACTATAGACGTGATTCACAGTGAAAACACACGCACCTCCTTGAATGAAGGTGAAGAAGAGCCTGGCTTGTAGCATAGCTCTCTAGTTGTTAGTTTATTTATGTGTCGGAGTTGACTTCTGCTGAGTTTTATGGCGACATTTAACTATGTACATAATTCTATGGGGAATCATTGCGAGGCAGTCAGAGTCTGCTTAGCTGATAATATCGATTTTATATTGGCTGCGTAGTAGATGAATTTAACCAAACAGCTTGAACAATCGTGATCGGCTATTATATCAGCATTCCATATTCCCTGCGCACGACATTAAATTGTCATTTTTGAAAAGCGAAATTGATAATTTATGATATAAAATATGCTGGTTTCAATTTCATTTTGATTATTCATCTTATAGCTATAACTAATAGAATTTTGAGCCCCGTTATAATAAATTCAATATTTTTATGTCTATGTAGGTGGCCAACACTTTCCATGCTTGGTTAACTGCAACACGCACAACCATGATGGAAGGTAGTGGATCATTGGAGGCTCAGCTAGAGGCTGTCAAAGAGAAATCACAAGAAGTGCGAGCGAGAAAGAGTGATCTGAAACAAATCGAAGAACTGGGTGCTCGAATGGAAGAGAGATTGATTCTTGATAATAAATATACTGAGCACAGTACAGTAAGTCTTACTCTTTCTTTAAGTCGAATTAAAATAGAGATGTTGATTCTAGACTAATGATGAATTAATTTTAATTATTAGGTGGGTCTCAGTCAAGCCTGGGATCAGTTGGACCAATTGTCCATGCGTATGCAGCATAACTTGGAGCAGCAGATACAGGCGCGCAATGTGAGTGGTGTGAGCGAAGAGGCGCTCAGAGAATTCTCCATGATGTTCAAACACTTCGACAAAGACAAGTCTGGCAAACTCGATCACAGAGAATTCAAGTCCTGCCTACGCGCATTGGGTTATGATTTACCATTCGTAGAGGAAGGTCAACCAGACGTGGAATTCGAAAACATCCTTTCCACTGTCGATCCTAACAGGGATGGTTTTGTTAGTCTGCAAGAGTTTATGGCATTCATGATTAGCAGAGAAACTGAGAATGTACAATCAAGACATGAAGTCGAAGAAGCTTTCAAAGCTCTATCGAAAGAAGGAAAACCCTTTATCACCAAAGAGGAGATTTATGCGGTAATTATTTCAGTTTCCCCTCATTTATCAATTATTAGTTATAGAAGCTTATCACCGGTTTCCATTTAGAACATTTATTACAAAATGTTGCCATTCCTTCAATACTGAGCGTATTGCTTATTTATATTTTAGAATCTGTCCGCAGACCAGGCCTCCTACTGTATCCAGAGCATGCCACCCTATTACGACTCTTCTGGACATCCAGTGCAGGGTGCATACGATTACCAAGCGTTTACTAAGCAGTTGTTCCAGAACTAGAGTATCAGCCCCGACTTATTTATCCCACAATATGTTTATCGTACCAATTTTTGACTCTTAGTTTTTTATTATTGTTGCACACTCATTCTATTATTTGTGTTTCTGTTGATGAATATGTTAGAATTATTTTTAATTTAAGATAGCATTCGACTTGTGCATCTGTGTTTATTAATTAAAGAAATATTCGCTGGTAGCTGGTTAATTATTTATTTATTATAGCAGACGTGTTCTTTTAGTAGTTTGCTTTCATGAAATTATTAAAAATACATATATCTCTTATTGAGGTTAATCAGCTTTCTGGTGTATTTCTTTGCTACATTTCGATTAGTATAATCTGAATTTCGCGCACTCTTCTTTAGGATGACTTTTTTGTCCTGTTTAGGAGAATTGTGCAATTTTAGTCATATTTCATGAACAATATAATTATTTAATGTATGATGAGCGTTATTGCTATACTACTTTATAATTCAATTTTGGGAAAGAAGTTTTGTGCGATTGTTTTTTTGGGTTTACAGATCTACAGTGAAAGTAAATATAACTCGTTCTCTATTTATACTTTAGTTGTTGGTTGTTCAATTTATTTATTACGTCGAGTTTATGAATTATTAGGTGCACATTTTTAGGAGCAATAGATCCATATGACTAAATACTTTCAATCATAGCACTATGTTACCATTTTGTCTTATAGTTGAATAAGAATTGAAATACGTATGTATAGGTTTCGACATTATATAGATTAAATACTGCATGACATTATTAAGGGTTAGATCAGAAAAGTAAAGTTTAAAAGGTTGCGCATTTCATCCAAAGCTATCATCATAGAATTAAAGTTATTTACACAAAATAATGCGATCTAAAAAAAGCATGACACTAAATACAATAATAGGTATACTCTTGATAATTTGAAAAATATCAAGGATATTATAATCGAATTCAGGTAACATTAGAATATCAAGATAAATAATTTTTTATTTAAGAAACAATTGATCAATACAATATAAATAAAAAAGAATAAAATCACATGTGAAAATAACTGCATACAATCAAATAATAATTCCGACATATACATAAAACCTTAAACTGGAGACCTACAATCATTAAATATTCTTATTAAACGCAAGTTTTTATTTGAAGCAAACAATCAAAATTTAGCTTCATACTTTAAAGTGAACAACTTGGTCCTAAAAGTCTTACAAAGGAAATGCATGTTTCATAATATGTATGAGCTTAAAATAGTTTTTATAGCCCTAAAATCAAAGATATTAATTAGATTAAGGGTCTTAAATCTAATATCTTTGCCTAAAATACTACATTTTTAGATTTATTTACATATTATAAAGAATATAAAATTCTATATTTATACAGCATTGATCAAATGGATGCTCTAATCGAATATTTTTAAAATAAGTAATCATCTCATATTACTCATAGTAGCTAGTAAAAAGCATAAGCAATTTTATGGAGTCGTTCGGGATAACTTATAGGGCGTGACATAAAATACAGATAGTACAGCATTCATTCGATTATACAATATACAAAATAAGTCAGAAAAAAAGTAAAAATCAGTAGAAAAATGTATGGAAAAGGCACAAACGAATTTAGACAGAAGCAACAGGCAACAAAGAATTCCATGCAAAGATAATGGAATAATAATATAACAATTTAACATGTTCAGTTTCAATGAAATACAAAAGTTCTACATAATATCCTTTAATTTTAAATTAATCAACAACATGAATTATTGTATTTTTCCAATTTTTTACAGTAATTGGAAAGAAAAGAATAATTAATATCCTGAATAAAATTTATGCAAAAAGAATTTAAATGACAGTGTTATAATCCTGAAAAAAGAATTCTGCAAACAGAAAGGATACATATATCCTTTCTGTTTTGGTAATATAACCTATGACCTATAATATTCCTTTCTCACAAGAAAGGATCAGTGTCTAGATAAGGATATAAAACACAAAAATGGTCAAGTAAGCAAATTTCACCCCGCTTTTATTTCAAATTCATTTATTCTTCTGTCTCTACATAATTTTGAAGAAATGGGATTAACAAAAAAAAACGCCTCTATTCTAATTTTAAACTCGAAATAGACAATAATTGAAGTCCTGTTTGAAATGGACTCGAAATAAAAAGGGTACTGTTTCGTGAATGAATTAAGTTCGAGAGCAACATTCTCCTAATTTATCAACACAATCTACTTCAAGCAAATCATTTAAAAATCTCTCAGAAAAAAATCAGAACGATTAATCATTTCAGAGGAAGTCTCTAAAATAGCGTAAGAAAAGTTTTACACATAAAATAATGCGTAAAATTTGTATTATAGGGGTCTATTCTTATCGATTTTGATAGAAAAACAAGGTCGAATGATTCTGAATTTTATATTATAGGACAATTTGTTTTGTTCAAAATATTTTTAGACGAGATGTGGGGGAATGTAACGGAGAATGTTACTCTACTGAATAAGGTATAATATGGTTTTAAATATTCACCATGTACGTATTAGCGGAATACAAGATTACATTCACTGATCTGTATAATAGTAGCTTGTATATATTTGCTTGCTGTTATGTATGATATTCTAACAAGGTAAAGCACATGAAAGCATGATCACATGTCAAACATAATACAAAAGATAGTGAAGACCATAAAAAAGCATGCATACAACCAACAACAGTCTGTAAGTGAGAGACAGCTGAAGTGAATAGATGATAATGATAATAAGCGATTTATGTAGATCAGATTCTCACAGCAGGCCAGCGAACTAATTGCCACATTGTCACATTGTGTAAGACAGAGGACATTATAAGAGCTGTTAAATGAAAATGTTGTATAGTCGGTATAGGCTTAAAGGGTACGTAGGTGTGATGATAGAAACAGACAATCGATCGATCTTACAATGAAATCCATCCTGTCGTCACAATAATATGAATAAGTAATGTGAAATCAATTCAAATTGCAAGATACTTCGGGATAATTTGCACTTTAATTTACAATGTCTTCAATTTCAAAAGGAATTCTTGTACGAACACCTAAAACAAATCATAACGCAGTGAATGAATGTCACTGAATTAGAATAGATAAATGTATAGATAAGTGCGAATCAGATGATAAAAAGAGTTTCAGCTTTGAATTTACAGATACAATTTATAAAGGGAATTCGTCAAAAGACTCTTCGGGTTGGAAGGGGACAAATTTGTAGAATTAGAATATTAAATCTGACAGTATGTGATAGTTTTCGAGCCTTCATACAGAAAATGATTACCATTTAAGAAGTAAATTCAAATATTGAAGGCTCGATTTTTCGGATAATGTTTTTGAGAAAAGAGATTGTACATTTTTTGCCTGGAGTATATATAGGCGAAGACCCCAAAAATTTCAAACAAGCGATCACGTATAGTTCTCATCCAAACCCTTTTCTTTCTTACTTGATATTCAAAGCTTAACAAGACCTGCCTGCTGTTAAGCATTCTAAAAATCAGAATTCCTATCTGAATTTTGATAAAAATGACTTCTTAAGCCAATAAATAACCAAACGTGACTGCACCTTTTGAATAAAATTAGACACTTTAGAACCCTGAAGATTCTGATCATTCTCTCTCATAGCGAAAAAAAGTATAAAACTCACTTGTTTATCTTGATGACTAGCAACAGCACTTTTTAGTTTGAACTAAAATAGAAATTCATAAATAAGAAGTAACTGCAGGATTCCAAGCTCGATTCATATGATTTTAAGCAACAAATTAATTCGATTAAATTAAAAAAAAGTTTTTATGACATCCTATCTATCTATATACTACTGGTTATAATTCTGATTTAACGAACGCTTGAAATAGTTTTTAGTGTTTTATCAAAGAATATTGACAATTACTTTCTGTTCAAGAACGATTAAATAGTGAAAATATGTCATGCTTAGTGCTGAAAGTCAAGTATACTGTTAGAGAATGCCAAGATGGCAATCCAATCATGTTGCGACAGCCATATCTTCACTGAACGAGTCATGTAAAACTTAAGAGCATATAGATAAGAGCATATAGATAAGACGAATGATTGGTTGTATGACTTCATATTGGAATTTTAAAGATGTTAAAGATAGTAATTAGTTGAATTTGAATAAATAATAATAATAGGTTATAATAATAGGTTTTATTTCCTATAAAATTGAAAGAGAATTTCATTTTAAAGAGGAATGTAAAGTAATACAAAGGTAATGATTAAAATTGATACAATTAA
>JAYMFX010010675.1:0-16032 GCA_036784945.1 Monocelis spectator
TACAGATGATATTCATATGGATATCTCTGATTCTCATGAATACAGATGATATTCATATTATAGATATCTCTGATTCTCATGAATACAGATGATATTCATATGGATATCTATGATTCTTATGTTGTTTGATAATATAAAATAGAATAGCTAAAACTCAATTTATTATGATTTATTTAAAGAATTTCTTCCCTATAAATTAAACAAAAATCCTACTGGATACTTGTAATCAATCTCCTTTTAACTCATTTTTCCAATGAGCTATATGGAATGCAGATTTTCTGAAGTTACAGGTATATCAACATGATTTATAAATAATGAATATTTTGAAAGGAAGAGAATGATTATTGAAAAAACGTATTCAAGCAAATCTTTGAGTACCTAAATGAATACGTACATGCATACATAGAGATAATATATTTTATGACAATCTCTCTCCAAATGTATCTGTATATAGATAGAATCAGAGCAGCAATGTATTCTATATTGTCCATACTGTATCCTTATTTGTATGTCAATAATTCCCAATTGTAATGAAGAAGTATAGTGTAGGTATTGTCGTCAGCATCACAGCAACTGAAAGAATTGTAATCCACATGAAATTTCCTATATAGCACTTACTGATGTGTTAAGAGGACAGAAAATCAGACACACTCACTACACTACAGAGAGATGCAATTAAGAGAAAAATAAAGAAAAAGATTTACAACAATTGTATCGATGCAATTAAGGGTAGAATTGTTATGCAGAGAAGAAGGTGGCAAGATTGATTGAAGAGTTTAAATAATTCATTAGACGCCATGACATTAAAGTCATTGTCATGAGATTTTTGATGACTTTTTTATTTTTTATGAAAACAGCATTTAAATAATTAGTACACCACCACGTATACATAAGCAAACACTTAGAATATATCGGTAAACCTCTTAACGAACAACTCAAATGTCTGGACACATGTCAGACGCTTACAATGTCGAATTTAACTGTATTTCAATCGTTAATATGTATTTATTTTACTTAAACAATAATAAATTACTATTTTAATTATTTTACTACTATAATTTTATCAGTAGTATGAACAGAATTTTGTAATTTTTACAACTAACCAATAGGAATATAGTATAGTGAAATAATTTTAGAATGTCAGTAGAGCTATTATGGAATCTAATTTTTAAAATTTTCAATATAATAATTGAAAATGCGATGGTTGTCTATTCAATAAAAAATAAATTTACTTCAAATTGAAATTAAATATTTTTCAATAGAGATACGATCAATTTTAAGAAGCAAATAAAGTTAAAACAACGCCCAAACATGGATGTCATTATATATAGAAGAAGAAAAACACTAACACTTAAGAGATAGACATTTTAATCATTTATCAACCAACACCGTTTTCATTTCTAACGATATTTCTGAAATACCAAATCAATAAAATGACATGAATATAGTTGGTGATTATTTCCTGATTTACGTTTGGTCTAGATTAGAATCAGATCAACACCGTGTGTAAGCAACGGAGGACGAGGAGGAGAAGGGGGGTATCTCTAATTGATGGATTCAAATGCTGTGTCACACACTGCACATTAAATAAATAAATACAAAGCTTCGTCGTATGTTACATAAAATAACAAGACTAAGAGATGATTCATAATTTGAGAAAGATTTTCTTTAGATCAAACTGTCCATAATTTAATGAAGTTGAGTAATTTCTTACATGGAGGTAATCCGGATCCATCCAAATTAGAAACAAAGTAATTTGATTCTTGATCGGCGGGTAAATCTTTGATCAAATTCTTAGTTGATCGTGCTTCTTTCAATCTGTTTCAAGAGAGAAATTTATTAATTTGAGTTTATCAATCACAGTTAATAAAAATAATATTCAACACAAGGTTAAAGTACAGAGAGAATAACAACATACAGGTATAGTATATCTAAGGAAGCGGAATGTCAACGGAATATTTGTCGAAATGTCAGATGTCTAACCTGCCTCTCAATCAATTGAGAGGGAGAAAATTCTCATAGGAAACCCAAACTCAACTCTATTCAAATACAGTTAAAATAATAAGCAATTGTTAAACAAAAGTACTTTGTGATAGATGTAGTGATTGGAACTAAGCCAGCAGCATCCATGTCTTCATCATCCGATGGAAGTAGAAGAGGGTTAGATCCAGAACCGTCGGGTAAAAGATCTGCTCTCTATAATATAATAAGTAAAATGATAAGTTGTTGAGCATGACGAATTCTAAATAATGTCAAAAGAATTACTGCCCTGTGAAAATTGACATGCCCAAATGTATTAGTCCTCTTTTCCAGTAAATCATGATGACCTCGATAGTTTGTAGATATTAGGAATATTTGAATCCACTACTATATCTACATAATCTTTTGTTACCGCTATTTTTAGACAACAGAGAAAATAATCTAATTTCTATTGGCAATGTGTGTCACATCAGTCAGACATAGGCACACAACAAGTGACATATTAGAGTAATGTAAAGCAGCATTAATTTGTTGAAAAGCTCAATTAAGATCAGCATTGCAACAAAACTTAACACTAAGCAATCATGAATGAACGTGTGTGTGTGCTATTTCTAATGCACAATGCATAACTCAGAGATCTGTTATGAGCACTCTTGTTTGGCACTACACTGTTTAACACATCTCAGCATAAGATGCAATCAATCAACAGGCATTAGAGAATGCATCGACAGATGAATATTATAAGATGAAGCAGTGATACAATCGATAAACACAGCGACTATAAACCTACGAATTTCACATTAATAAAAATTAACAACTTTAAAATGAGGTGTCAATGTCAATTACATATATTTTCCAATCTCTGCTAACCTCTGCATAGATTAATTTTAAGTTTTTCCGACTTCATTAAGTATTAATAAAAAAAATAAAAAAGTTTTTTTTTTAACATCATTGAGTAGGTACTTCAAATAATATTTATAAAGTGATTATTTTTAATTGCATTAAAAGTCAACTTTGAAGTGGACCTTTTCAGGAATGGAACTGTAACAAAACAGTTCTTAGTTTGAACTTCATCATATTTTTCTAATGAGAATAGAATATTGAATCAATCACAGATTAATGAATTCAATACACTAAAATATATCAAGATTTTATAATTCAGAATTATTTAATGACTTACTCCCAATGAAATAGACAGGAAAACTATCATAAATGTCACCAGCCTCATGATCTTTGAAATCTAAAATTCAAAATTTCATAACTTTTAATCCAAGTCATATTAAAACAATTGATGAAAGAAAATACAATATTTGAAATATTATTAAACTAATCATAATTATACATTTATTAAAAACACATACGTAATCTGAAGTAAAGAGGCAAAAGTCTTCATGAGCTGCCAAATTATTTTGTGAAAGCATCTTTATAAGTTGCCACAGAACACTTTCTATATCAATCTATGGATGTTTCTTTGACATCACAAATTGAATGAAAATAAAATGCTCAATAAAACAAAAGGGAATAAATAATACATTAAAAAAAACACTATAATGAACTGAAAGAAGTCTGTTATAGCCATAATTAACATGGAAAGGATAGGGATTTTCACTAAAAAGTATGTTATAGCAAGTGCAGGTATGTACAAACAATATTTTAAAATATGAAAATCTTTTTTGTAACTAATTAATTGTGTCTATATCTTTAAATTAAGCATTATCTAATTAAAATTCTTAAAATAATCTTAGATGTTGAAGTGAATAATATTAAACTAATTTGATGACATTGAAAAAATGCTAGTTACATTTTCAACATACTTATTCATTAACATAAGAATTTTTGACAAATGTGTGGAATTTTGACAAACAGTATATTTATTGATTTCTTGTATTAAATTGATGCTGGAGTGTATAGAAACCCATTTAGCAACCTTAGTAACCCTATTAGCATGGGATTAATGTTATGAACCCCATTTGATGTTATAAATATTGAGCAACAAGAGCCTCCATGACTTTTACTGAAATAAGATTGTATAATATATTTTAGCACTAAATTCATCTTTTTAAACCCAATCTGGTAGTCAGGATGTGAGTTTGTAAAACAATCACATTTTAAAAAATATAAATTTTCCTTTTTTAAAACTTTTTGAAATTGATTAAATTTTCATTTACTTAAGGATAATAACCAAAATAAGTAAATATTTATTATAGTGAGTAGTGGGTGAACTTTAAAATAACAGAAATATAAAAAATAAGATTGCAAAAAATTATTTTGTTTAATTATATTTTATTTTTATAAAAATCAAAATACTTATAACTGTTGTGAAATGAAATGTATCCTAATAAAATTCTGGTTTACCTATATATTTATATTAAGTTTCAACACTCAGTGCACCCAGAAGATGACAACTATAGGGCCCACACACAATCAGTCCCCCTGTAATGTCAAAGCATAAAATAGCCCAGTGCTAAATGGGGTTAAGGTATATAATTTCTATATAATTAAAACATGAAAAAATGTAAATGAAATGTCTTCCATCAAGTTCATATATTCCTAAGGTATAGATAATTTGTGAAATAGGGTCTTAATGTTTTCTTGAAGTAAATAATTGTTCTAAAATTAAAAAGTATGTAAAAAGTAAGGCATATTATTTTAGTAGTTTAAGAAAACATATTGAAAACAAGATTTATATATTAATTTTATGAAAATTATAATTAAAACTTATGCATATAATTATCACTTAAATCTTGTCAGTAATCCTAAAAGTTGGGTGCCATATATTAATGTATTTTATCAATGCAATCTTAAGAATTTGTTAAGAATTAAGATAAGCATTGATCAATATTTAATGTGAAAATAGCACTCATAAATACTTTATGTAACGTTAATGCTTTCTCGTAATTATTGACTGCAAAAAACGTTGTTGACAACGTTTGATAACATTTAAATTTCTGTTTTAAAAATGAGTCAAATCTCAGCAAGATTTATTATTTTGAATACGATCTCAAGATTACTGTTTTATTTGATGTTACTTAACAAAATATATGTCAAAATAATAATTTAAAAGAAGATTAGCACCAATTTTGTTAAAATCATTGTCAAACGTGTATGTATTAGAAGATTTAAATGTTTTAGATATATTGTCAGAATAATATGTTATACAGACAGGAAAGTAACTATTTGCTTGTCTTATTTTTAATAAAAGGAGATCATAAATTACAAATTATTTTAATCATTTAATGTGAAGATCAATATTTTACGTCATCTTACTTTTAAAATTCATCAATTTTCACTGTGAATTTTCATGTCAAAACTTTATTCTATTAACTTTTACGCAGAAATCAAGAACACTATGCAATAGATCAAGGTAATATTATTTTTAACTTATGATCAATATATAATTGATTGACTTGATTTTATTTTATTTCTCACAAATGAAAAAGTTAAATTTATAATAAGGAAGCAACATTGAAATTTAAATCATAGGAGTAGGACTTAGAGTGATAAATATTCTAGCATTTAGCCAATGGTCTTAGAGTATTTTGGGGGGATATTTGTTTATGCCAAATTATTTGATTGCCTGTTACATCTTGTGCCTGAGAAAATATTAGTCTCAATTTCTCATCAATATATTCATATAAGATATGAATATTTAATGTCCCTGAGCCAACCAATGGATACTAATTTTTTGTATGAAGAGGACTTGACAGACATAACTTGTTCCATTGCTATTGCCATTCTGTAAAACTGTTATCAAAGAGTGTTTGAATTATATGAAATTAAAAATTAAAAACATTGAATTATATTGACAAATAGGTTTGAAGTTCAAGGTTGATGTCAAGTTCTAAAAGACTTGATCAATTATTTATGCATATTCTTAAGTTCATAGTAAAACTAAAATTCTAATAACCTTATTGAAATATTGACCTATAGTAACATGTGCCACATCGCTAAATTGAGATTGGGGGCTAATATCATTATTCCTAATATCTACACACACATGGCTATGTAATCAGTGACTTAGAATGCATACAAAATTATTATTTGATATTAATATTTTCTGACTTTTACAGTAAACATTGTAGCTGCTGTGATGCTGTAATTCTCTTTAAAATTACCAATAATAGTTAATAAAGTACATTATTTTAAAAAGTTATAGGTGCATAACAGCATTTAAAATTATCTTCCCATATTCTAAATTGTCTTCATAATTAGCATATAGATGTATCCCATAACATGACTTCATTAAAACTTAAATGCATCAATAAAAGCGGAAAACATTTCTGGACAGATTTCAGCCAATCTGTCAACAGTTTTCTGTCATTATTTCCTGTGAAGCATCCCATGCATATTTTCTCTGACAATGTTGCACAGCGTTAGTCATAATTTTAATAAGTCTAAATACATTGTGTTAACTGGCCCCATTAAGAGATCTAATTCTAGTGGAGTGATAAGGGAATAACAGGTGTACATAGTATCCAAAACGTTTTTGGGTTTCGGTTCTTATGAATGGTAGTCAAACATTGTTGACTACCATTGTTGATTGGCATTCATGATTGTTTTAGAACATTTATGAATTGATTAACTTTATAAATACTTTGTGATTAAGATAATAAATTACAATGCATTATCAAATCTTTCAATACTTTCAATTTTATTATGCTTAACTTATTTACTATGCATGTTAAATTTTAATGTTAGCCCTGGTAAAGTTTAAATGTTTCTGGTTTAATTCAAATTTTAGATGGAATGTATAGCTGGTGCTGTATTTGGGATTGGTATTCTTTGTAAATCATTTCTGAATTACAATGAAAATCTTTATCTCCCATTGCTATTCACCGGTCTGTTAACGTTGCTTATGGTTGTGATACAGTATATTGTGACGGACAGTTACGGATATCGACATGGATTTAGAGTGTGTCATTCTCCTGGGTTGTGGTTGACAACCATTTTGCCAACTGTTAGTCTTACTTGTTTTCTAACGGGTGACATTTTTGAACTACTTATTTTTTTTGGTATACTTTGTGTAGTGTTAAAATTTGATTTAAAAGATCAACTTAAAGTTTGCTTTTTAATTGGTGCATTAGTGTTTTCATTTCTTTTTTTCAATTTGTCTCAAACACTTTTGTTGACTTTCATTATTTTGATTTTTCTTTCTATTAATTCAATTTATCCTTATTCATTTACTTTTGGAGAGGCAGTTTTCCTATGTCAATTAATGTTATTTTTTTCGGCGGAGAATATTTATTTTATCGTAGCAATCATGGCATTTCTTTGTCTTCATATTTTAGTTGTTCCATCCTTTTCATCGATAATCAAGTCTAGTATTTGTTTACTACTGGTAGAAAGTATTATCGTGATATTATTTGGTCATCATAGACTATTTCTTTTATTCATGTGGAATCAGATTAAATTTGTAAACTTTGTGCTGGCTTTAAATTGGCTTTTAGCATTCGTAATGTGTATTGTAATAGTTTTATTTTGGAGTAATAGCCCGTTAGTCCATATTTCATTAAATGAACCAGACAGACATCCAATTAATTTTGGTCCATATTTAATTAGAAAAAGTTTTCATTTTTTAGCAAGCGTTGTTTTTGCTTCTGGTCTGTATTACTCTTTACCTTTAATTAATATTGCGTCATCAACTCTACTGTATGTATTTTTAATACTCGAATTTATTCGACAGAAGGGAATTGATCCTTTGGGGTCTTATCTTGATAGAGTATTGATGCCTTTTTGTGATGATAAAGACAGTGGCGATCTTATTTTTACACCTATCGCCTTATTATTAGGTCTATCTATGCCTGTGTGGTTTTATTCAGTCTGTTTTAATTACTCAAACTTAAGTGCCTTATTTTTATGGTCAGGAGTCATCACTGTTGGAATCGGCGATAGTTTTGCTTGCATTGTAGGTAAAATGATTGAAACACCAACCAAATGGCCTTTATCGCACCGTACCATTGAAGGTTCTCTTGGTGCACTCATATCTATGTTAATTTTTACATGCTTCCAAATTAATGTCAATGCTATTAACTTATCTGATATCATTCCGCTAGTCATGGTCACATTGATTGAAGCTTACACGTGCCAAATTGATAATTTAATTCTGCCTGCGTGTATGATGGCTGTTCTGTGATTTTTATTTACAATAATTTATTAAATTATTTAATACTGTACAGTCAAATTTCCTTAAACAGCATTCCTGTGGACCTAACATTTCATCTGATTGACTGACAGCAATTTTCATATTACTACATTGTTAATATACTATTCAATTTTCCTCGGTTTGCAGATGTGCCTGTCTGTTTCTAGCAACTTTGTACACAGGCGAAGTGATGTAATGTGAAGTTGAGTCAGCTAATCAAAAGTTAGTACTAATTTCTGCCGATTATCTGCGATTTGAGTTTATGCAAATATTAGGATTAAAGCTAACTTGCCTGTTTATAGATATGATATTTATAACAATAATATAAAGATTATGTTTTAGTTTTGGTTATTTTTTGAAGAGAGCAATACTTTTTTATAACAGATTTGAGGCAATAAAAATTCTGTATGGAATTATTTCTATGATTATTTGAAGTCATCCGAATAATGTTTTAATATATTCTACCCTTTATATTGTAAAATTTGGTTATATGGAAAAATTATTTTGCTTGATTTTGAATAAAATTATTTTTGTTACTTATTACCATTGTCCTTTTCTATAAGTTAATGATGGCATAAATGGATAAAATCATTATTCATGATGTATTTTCACGATAAAAAATAATTTGAAGCAGAAAATGTCAATTCTTTTTTCGATGAAACTTCACATGAATGAGCATGAATTAAATTTCAATTGGTTCCTAATCTTGCAATCCTCTGAAAAGGAAAACAAGATAAAATAATTGCAATATACTAGACTTGTTAGCAGCATAATATGCACTGTTAAATTTATATTGTAGTGTTTTTGGTGTATAATGACAAATGAATTTTTATAATAGTGATCAACCATCTTATGGCCAACCAATATATAAGTTCACGGACAAAAGTATACTATTATAGTGCAATCCTAAAAGTGTTATGTGTGGCTATAATATAAAGAGAAATACGGACATTTTTCCTCAATCATCGTTATAGTTACCACATAGACAATTGTCATAACCTTAATGTTTTGAAATCTGTATAATAATTAATATATTTTTTAGATGCAAGTAGCTATTATTACTCTATGGATTCAGCTATTTTAGTTAAATTGCCCCTATAAATATTTGATAAGTTAGATATAATCTGTAGTCTAAACTAATCTAGTTAGTTAGGATCTATTTTTCAGCTGTTACTCCTGAAAATATCCTCACTATTATTCACTCAAGACTAATTTATCCAGCAAAAAAGCTATATCTCACAGCCCACGAAAACTCTAACTATACTTGCTCCATGCTCTACCATATGGAAGAGCGGGATAGAATGGGATGTATTCCCATTCCTATTCTACCCTACTCTCAGAGGTTTCGTCAGCCACCAACAATAAAATCACCATAAAATTTTAGAAAACATCTTTAGTTACAAGCTTAGTTCTATATATTGTTTAAATTTAGCTGTTATACTAATATTCTTTTATTTGAAAATTGTCGTCCACCTATGGGGCAGTCAAATTCATCAAAGAAGACTGGGATTAATGCAATTCTTCTCGGTCCACCAGGAGCAGGGAAAGGAACTCAGGTAAAATATTTTTTAATCGTTAGTATGGCTAATATGATATGTGTAAAAATATGTTACCAGAGATAGAATAGTTTTTAAATAGTTTAAAGATTTAATTAAAAGTTTCCTAACCCTTAATTCATATTATGGGCCTTTAACCTGAGGATAGTTTTGGACCTTTATAGAAATCCTAAACATAAAAGACATATTCAGTACTGAATTAATGGATATATCAAGTTTTCAGACAATAAATATTTATTGATCCCATATATCCATATATACGTTTACTGCGCCTGCAGGCATGCCCATACTGAGGAATTTTAGAAGGGGGGAATAGTGAAAATATTTAAGCACCATCTGGGTGAGGGTGTTCCTTATGCCTCCTCTAAATCTATGTAAATACCATTTTCTGAAAAAATACTATACTTAAAAAAATAGGCGCCCGAAAATTTAGGGGAGGAATAGTCACCTATTCCCCCCCCGGTATGGGCCTGCTGTTTAGTACTACAATTATACTAAACTACACTTTACATTCCTTTCAACATCTATTCTGCTTTGATTCTATTGCTATAACTAATCCAATGTTTGGTATGCTAGAATGTAAGTTATAACTATCTGGAAGATTTAAAAACCTCTGTATGGAACTGCTATGGGTTTTAAATAAAAAGACATTTGTTTTGTGTATTCTGAATTCTATCATTGCTAAGAATTTTAATTTATTTTTAGGCTCCAAAGCTTGTTGAGAAATATAAAGTTTGTCATCTAGCAACAGGTAAGCTAGATGTTTCTCTATGTTTTAATTGTTGAGTTTTTTTATGAAATAAAGGCTGATGCAATTATTATTTAAAATAATTTAAGAAATATTTAATGCTTTGCTAGATAGATTATGATTTGCTAATTTTGGTTGCTTTTCAATATCTTTAAAAATACTTCTAATAAGAAGAGTAATATGTTATTTAATGCATACATATAAAGCTGAAAACTAACCTGTAAAAGAAACATTTTTAAATAACTATATTTTAGTTTTTATTGATGCATCTCAAGATATATAGTCTTAATAATTGTTCTGTCTCATTCTGTTTTCCTTAGATACATATAATAATTGATTTCTCTGGACTTTTAATTCAAAAGTTTTGTAAATAATGATGCATTTAGTAAGTTTCCTTATGGAATTAATTGTCAGTCTAAGTAAAATCTTTGTATTTTTCTTATTTATTATATTAAAGAATGTTTTCTTAATTTTGGAAATTTACTTCGAAATCTTGTAACTCACTTTTGAAGAGAAGGTTCTCACTGACTATCCTATTAATTAGAGAATTCCCTCTGTACTATCAACTATCAAGCTCTATGAATGTATTTGTGTTACTTAGCCAATGATGGTGCTTATGAGCTGAGATCTAGGCTTTAGTTGAAATACCCAATATATGATAAAAGTTAGGTCTACAACTTATTTCACCATTAAAGATCTACAATTATTTTTTGATAATATAAATGTAGTTTTACTGATAAGTAAAACAATGTGTATATTTACTTTAAAATATTTAGGAGACATGTTAAGGAAAATAGTTTCATCTGGTTCTCCATTTGGCAAGCATGTTGACAACATCATGAAAAGTGGTCAGCTAATTAGCGATGAGATTGTTTGTGAATTGATAGATAAATCTTTGGATGCCCCTGAATGTAAAAATGGCTTCCTCCTAGATGGATTTCCACGAACAGTTCCCCAAGCAGAAAAGGTAAAAATATTAATTTTACTTGCTAAATTATTACTCTAGTGACTGATTAACTTCTCAACTTAATTTTATTCTGTGATGTTTCACAATATGCATAGTTGTTTATGTAAACAAAAATAGCAATATCATTTTTCATATGACCAAGTCAAGATGAATAGGTTACAAAGCATATTGAGACAGCCCATTGAGCTTTATAGCTATTATATGCATCACATGTGTAATATTCTGATAAATTTGTTTTTATTTTGGCTGGCTGTTTCATAAATCCAATTGAATTATTTCTGATCCGGTTTATAGCTTGATCAACTACTTGATAAACGAAAAACTCAATTAGATTCCGTGGTTGAGTTCAGTATCGATGATCAAATTTTGGAAAAGCGCATCACTGGTCGCTTGTTTCACAAGCCCAGTGGTAGATCTTATCACGAAACCTTTCATCCACCCAAAAAGCCCATGACTGATGATGTAAGTATCCGTTGTTAATTGAAATAGACAGAGATATGCTATATAACCTCTTCTGTTTGATTATATTTTTTGTCACCTGTTTTCTCACTATGTACTACAATGCTTATTTTCTTTCATTACATTTTAGATAACTGGTGAACCACTGGTGCGAAGAGCGGATGATAACGTCGATGCTCTCAGGGAACGCCTCCGGGTCTATCATACGCAGACCTCTCCCCTGGTCTCTTATTATCAAAAGAAGAATATTCACTTTGCTGTTAATGCTGCCCAAGAAGCCGACGTTGTCTTTAAAACTATTTTCAGCACTATGGAAAAAATGAAAAGCAGAAATAAATGATCAGAAAGGACAATGTTTACTACTTGCCTGTTGTTTAATAGAATCGTCTAATTTGGAATTTTTAATGTTATTATTTGGCTGTTAGTGCAATTTTGCTTGCTATATAATTAATCCATTTTTTTCTCTTGCATAATTCCTCGATGAGTCGAACGAATATCTATTTAGTGATTTTGTAGCTGACTTACTTGTCAACCATTTTGAAAACTTTTATTAATAAATACTTTTTATCAAAACATTAACTTTTACATTCTTCAATTATCAATCTCCTAGTTCCTATTTCGTACACTAATGGCCTCATTCTAGAAGGAAACTAACTCTTCAAGATCACCTTGAAAATATTAAAATCCTATTTTGTAAACTTATTATGGCATAAATCAATGCCTTAAACCTTGAGTTTTGATTTTCTGTATTTATATACCATAGGTCGTGTAAATACATATTGAACTAATATATTTCAAGACGACCTTGAAACTAAAGTTTTCTAGAATTTTCGTTTGCTGTAAACTTTTTCTTTTGAAATGTGAGATGTACCTATTATGTCATTTAATCATATTTTACATGGGTCTCTTGTAAAGAAGAAAATTTCCCGTCAGTGTGTATAATTATACATTTTATGTCGGTATCTTTCCATTATAATGGAAAGATACCTAACTAAATTCACGTATTCAGCCTTCTCAATCAGGTTGCAACTATATAATGTAGTTGAATCTATAAAATTCTAGATTGACTTTGAACTGAAGTTCAGCTTCATGTTGATATGATCAGAAAGAACTATAATTAGATATTATAGGTATAGAGATTTATCCGTTCAGTTCTTTTAACTGCATATTCAAATATTTCTATGTTTTTTTAGAAAGAATATATAGTAAAGTTGTTTATTAATTTTACAATAAATGGAAAACAATGTTTAACATTATAATAAAGATTAATTAAGCATTATGTTAGAATTAAATTTTATAGAGTTTAATTTAAAATTATAGTTCTTATGTGCGGTAAAATAAACCGACCATAGTTTGATTTATTCAATATAAAGGAAGACAGAGTGTGGGACGCATTATTGACTATACTTGTGAAGAGGAGAGCTTTTTCCTCCTATCTAGAATGTCAGGTAAGCATGTACAGCTCTGATTACACATTATTTTGTGAGCTCTCGTTTGAATTCTATTAAGAGTGTTTGTAATTTGTTATGCAGGTAAGTAAACACAGCAGCGACATTCAAACAGTGATCGAATTGTGGCCATGTAAAGTAGTTTCAGTTCTCTTTTCAAAGCACTGCACTGATTTTAAGATTTTTAGAGTATAAAGGCGTCTGGAGGCTGTTTTGTAGATTTGATTTTTTTGCTCCATGTTTATGTTTATGTTCATATTTGAAGAGTATACCATGTCATGAATGTTTTCTGGGCTCCAGGGAATATTATGCCCTATTCTGAGGATCTTCACTTTAGCAAAATTTAGCTTTTGTCCTACCTATATATTGTTGCTACACCATATTTTCTGTCTATAGGATTTCTGATGAAATGATAGGAAATGATGAATCATATCTACATTTTCATTTTTAAAAACAGGAAAGATGATACTACACTGTTGTCCGCGTTTTTTTAATTAATTGATTTAAAATAGAATCAATTGATCATTTTTTATTGAGAAAAAGGTTTTCGGTCATCAGAAAAATATAGGTACTTTTAAGCTGAATTTAATGAAAATTCTATCATTATAGTTTTGAATTATGGACATTTGAACTTGGCCAGCTGATTTTAAATTTTCCATAATTTCTTTTAAAAGAGCGCTTTGTGTTTTTTTGTGTTTAGGCTAAGTTAATTAGTTTAACTCCCAAATTATTATTAGAATAGAGTATTGAAAAAGTCAAAACTATCAAATAAATAAGTGTTTTTCATTTATCTAATTTAAAGTTTATAGTAGGTATTTTATTATAAAACCATTAGATGTTATGATAAGTTTCTATTATTGATATCGATAATTCTCAATATTCTACTGGATTTGTAAATAGATTTTGTGTCTTTGTTTTTTATGCTGTGAGCGTTGATGTAACGGTTTTGCCATCTATTATCTTCAGCCATTTTACCTTTCCAGGTACAATTACTTGGTTTTATTGGGAAAACTCCTGATTCAAAAATGGGCATTGCTGATTTAATTTGAGAGTAAGCGAACTTTTTTTCTACTTTATTTGTCCCCAAAGCTTCAAAATACCTCATAGCTTTATATATGGCATCTGGAAGCATTTCAATTTCACCTTTGCTATGGTATATTCCATCACCCATGTTTTCATAATCGTCCATATAAATACCAAGAGGAGTTAATAAAGTTTTATATTGAGCTTCTGCAATTACTTCATTTTGTTTTAATATTGTTATTACTGTTTTTAATGCTTTCAAAGAAGTTTGAATAACTCGACTGTTTCCTTGTCGGAATATTCTTTTGAAAGGTTCGATAATATACTTGAAACATCTCATAAGTTGAGTTGAATTGGCGTGAGTAAATATATGTTTAATTGCCAATTCTGCCAAATCGGAAAATTTTGGTAAACAATCACATAGACCTTCAACACAAATGGGTAGTAATGTTTCCAGTTCCACTTCTTGAATATTTGTTTTCCAGGCTAATTGTTTCAATAAATAGCTGTGACCTGTCACGTCTATATCGAATGGCAAATGCCCATCTAAATATAACCTTCTAAATTTACTCACACGATTAAGATTGCATTCTCTTGTAACTGCAGGCGGCTTTCCTATACTAAATTTTGAAAATTTATGAGTAGCCTTGTGAGTAAATGCATTATATCTATTATTGGTACGTTTTTCTCTCGGTCTTGAGCTCCCAATTAAATAAAAAGGTAATATTTCTGAAACCATTTTGTATGGTAAAAGTCAATTATTTTTTTAGTTTGAAAAATAAAAGCATCTCCTAAGCAATTCTTCATTTTGACTAGCGAAACATGGCCGAATAGTCAGCTTTTTTATCCATGGTTTGAATCTAAAGAGAAATTTTAACCTGATCAAACAATAACATGTGGTTTACTCATACAAGGTCCGACCATAGAGTAAGTATACTCTATGGTCGACCTCTATGGGTTTACTCATACAAACACAAACAAAAAGAATGCTTCTATTCAATAAAATTTCTATTGAAGGTACTACTCTGTATAATAGGACTGTTAAGTGACCCTCCGATTCTATGGAAATTTAGACTTCCCTTGGATACCACATAATCTCTGTATGCTCTTCGTATCCAAGGGAAGTCATTTTCCATAGAATTAGAGGGTCACTTAACAGTCCTATAGATATCCTGAGAGGCATCAACATTTTTACAATCTGATCCTGATCCGACGTAATATTATTACAGACGGATATATGTGTCGAAAATATTTTGAGTTTAGATAGCAGAAATGGTGTGCGGTGTCTTTGGCTTTCAAAAAGAAAAATCAAATAAATACTTGGTTCAATAAGTTTTAATGAACCGGTTATACCATAATAGTAGCACTGAGCATCTGACCGGCGGGGTAGACCAATGGATCGTTAAAGTGACCCTTCAATTCTATAGAATGGACCGTTAAAGTCCATTATTGCCCTATCTCTGCAATGATCTGAGGCAGAGAGTAGTTAGAGTAACTTCCTTACTCTATGGTTAAAGTAACCCTCGAATTCTAGGAAATTTTATTTATTAATACCATGGTTAAATACACCCAATTAGATACAACCTCAAATCATTGCAGAGATAGGGCCACATTAAATTTCCATAGAATCGAACCCTCCAATTCTATGGAAATTTAGACTTCTCTTGGATACTACATAATCTCTGTATGCTCTTCGTTTCCAAGGGAAG
>JAYMFX010010786.1:0-16030 GCA_036784945.1 Monocelis spectator
TACATTTTATTTAATGAATTTTTAGTGAAATTGCAACTGCAATAGCTCTATGTCGATAGGTTCTTTAAAATGAAATAATCCAGTCAACAGTGCATTGATTTCCATAACACTTGTATATGCTATAAATTCATTACATATTAATATCTTCGATCTTATTCGTTTTCATGTTTTCAAATTTTACAAATTTTACTCATACAAAATATAAAAATGGTCCGTTTATCCATTGTATTGTGAATGCATTTTTCTCTAGTCATAATAATAATAATATCCTTATTTGTAAAATTGACATGCATTGTGTATGTCATTGTGCTGTCATTACTCAGAATAAATTCATTTTATAGTATTAACTCTTAATATCTTGCTAATTACACACATGTTCACTTAAATATAATTCTATGAACAAAAACATTTTAAAAGATTAATTTAAATAGAAATGATAATTTTTTAAAGTAGTTCATTTTTGACCTGTTTTATTAGTTGTTTTTTAAATTGTTAACCTAAATTTAAAATTCTTTTATTATCTTGTTGCTAGACATTTTATAAATATTTTAAGAAGAATTTGTGCTTTGCACCCTTTAAGTTTTCACCCTCATTGCACTTATTTATGCATTAGAAATAACTGTTTCTAGATACATTTAATCTACTTGAATATGCCAACCTATCATTATTTTAGATAAATAATAGATTATTGTATGTTGAGACTCAGTAAAGCATTGAGCATATCTTTAAATAAATTGAATTGTTTGATGTATTCTTCATTCTTAAAAGTCAATTTCTATATGCAAGTAAATTTCAATTGTCATTGCCTAAACAATTGAAATCACAACCAAAGTTTTTCTACACTTATTTCTTATAAATTCTGGTTTCTTTGCTTGTATAAAAATATGTACTATAATTGCTAAGATGATTTCTATTTATATGCAAATGGTTTAATTTGATTTGTCAGTTGAATCTAATTTTGACTGAATCATTCCAATTCATGTTTTAGAATTGACCTTTTTTGACTGATTTTACTAATATGTTTCATTTGTTATTTTTTTAGGATATACTGATCAGATGATATCCAAGAAAGCAAATAAGCATCAATCTTCTAAACTTGACATATCATCTAATATAAATCTTGAAGATGTAGATATCATAAAACATTTAAGAGATATTCTTTCTTCTGGATTTAACTTACAGAATATTAAGGATGAAGAAACATCCCAGTTCTTAATAATGGTAAAGAAGCTCAAGGTTCAATTTAAGAAAATCCCTAAGATTTCTCGCAGAAAGTGTCTTTCTCATCTTTGTAATGTGATTACTGATTCTAATGCTAATGTAGATGATTTTGTAACAGCTTGTGTGTTACTGTCCATTTTAGAATTAAGTTGTTTAAGGAATTCTGACCACTTGGATACAGAGGTAACTGAGTTTGAAAATGATCTAAAATTAATCTTTGATGGTATTCCATATCAAGCTAAAGATTTAATGGAGCATCAGGATTTATTAAGATGGGGTTATGACATTCTTATTATTAGTCTTCGACAGGTTTACTTCTGGTTTGTAAGTTTAGGATTTAGTTTAGACAAATTGAGCCTGATCAACTGTGAATTCATTTCTTCCAGTTTACCTAATTTCCAAGTTCTTCAATCTATTTTTAAACATCAATCTTCCACTAAATCATACCAGCCTTTATGCTTTATAAAAGAAAATTTAGATTTTCTTGATATTTTGTTGTTATCTTTGAAAGTAGTAGATTTTGATGAAGTAGAAAGTGTAATCATTGATCCCAAACGACTTAAATTAGACTCAGATGTGTGCATTTTCGAATTGTCTGATCATTCATCACAAATTGCCATGCAATCTAAAATTATATCAGTTTTGAATAAAATTGATAGTGATGACAACTCTGTTTGTTCATCTTTGCTAGAACTTGAATCCATGCTTGATAGTCCTGATGCAAATTTATGTGTAAATTCTATACACAAAATAATTCAGCTAAAAGATCACCATGCCATGAAATCAAATAAAGAACAATCACTACGAGTTATCTCAATTGCCCTAAAGAAATCGCATCGCCTAATTTCTCTTTGTTTAAAGAAGAGCATTGGAAATTATGAAAGAATTATGTGTGATATACTGAGATTGTGGACTTTCATGACAGAAACAAAACATCTTCTGAAATATTTGCCACAGTCATATTTGTATATTGGACCTCTAATAGCTCCTAAATACCAGGTAATGTTTTATTTTATTTTCTGATGTATTCATTATTACTATGAGCATATAACACTATTTCATATTCGCATTTATTTCAGCTGATGGCACTGGATGGATTCATTGATTGTCTGAGTCTGCAGGCAATTTTTCTTGTGAAATATGTGGACTGCTTCCGCTCCAGTGTTGTCAATAATCCTCATTGGTATATCGATATGCTTGTCTCAATGATTAGTGGCATTATCCATCGATTTAACTCAGGTGTGTACAATTTAAGAAGATTGGAATTTATTGAATTTATAAATTGGAAATTGATTCGCTCTACAGACCTATAGCATTATCTTTCTTCAGTTATATTTACGAAGATGGTGCTATTTTTAGGGAGATTTTTCTTGTTGTAAAATTTATTCTTGACGATTGAAATATAGGAAAATCTGTGACTTTGTGCGTATAACTGTGACTCTATGCGTATGAACCATAGAGATGTAATACTACTGTGATTCGCTAAGAAGTAATGACGGACTTCTAATCACGAATTAAACTCGGGATTAAGCTCGCCTGCCTGTATGCAGACAGCCAAATCAGCACTCTATAGATCACCTTGTATTCATTACATCTCTATGGTATGATCTATATAAAAGCAAGTTACTCCAACATTATGATTATCATAATGTTGGAGTAACTTGCTTTAACGAAATTTAAATCAGTTTGGTAAATACTCTTAAATGTTTGAATTAAAGTAAACATTTATAATTATTTTCGCAAATTGGAAACTTTCTGGCGCAAGTCAACTTTGGTTCCGAGTATAGAGGCCAGTAAGTTAGTCTTCTTCATCAAATGACGACAAACGTTCGTATGGATGCTCAAAGATATATTTCTTTATGCTTTTATGGAAAAAATATAGTTTGTCCTCTGTCTTGTAAATCTATAAATAGAATAGTATGGAACGATACATTTTCTTATTCTTATTCATTTGTTATGTAATGATGTTCATTTGATTCTAACAATTACAGGCGTAGAATCCAACAGTCTTGTGACAGACTCCATCTGCTTAGCAATTGCTGATATAGGTCGTGCCTCTCAACAAATTTTCAATACAGATCTCAAAAGTAAAATGTCTCGCTGTGCTAAAGTTCCTCTCGAAGCATATGTCTCTCGATTGACTGAATCTTCAAATCCTCTCCCACCCATTGTTAAGAAGACGCTTACCGAAGGTTGTGTAAATAGTTGGCTAGAGTGCATTGATAACTTTAGTCTGGAGCAGAGTTTGATGTCTTTAAAACCTGGACCTAGGGAAATTCTAAAACGACTTATTTCGAACTATAAGAATCAATATAAGCACTCTATTAAAGCTTAAGTAATGTATGTAATTTCTTTATATGGATTAATATTGCATATATTTTGCTCTTTTCTTTATGTTTTGTATAATTATGTCTAAAAATCAATCTACTGTGGAAATTTTCTTTCTAATTTCATCAATACATGCTTGAAGAACGTCATAATAATATTTAATTTTAATCGGTGTAAAAGCTTCAAAATAGTATATAAAAAGACTGATATGAGGTATAAAATCAAGAATACACAGATCGGTCGAACAGAATAAATTGTAAAGCTGTTTTATTACGCTAATTATCATTTTTTAAAATGCTACGACTCAAACATTAAAATAGATATAGAATACAGTTTCTTCATCAGTCTTTTGTGCGGTATCTTGAATGTTTTGCATAATTTTTTTTAGGTAGATTATTAAAATATTCAGATTTTCAAAGATCGTACCTATATATAATCCTACAGTCTTTAATTAGAAGTTGATTATTTGTAAAATTCTATTTTAAGTAACGAGTAATACAAAGTTAAGCTGATTATCGGTATTTAAACATTTATTAATACCAATCTATTCGTTCTTTACTATAAAACACCTTTAATAGTTTTTATCTGTATTAGACGGGGTAGAAAAACTCCTATGTACACCTGACATTTATTAATTAGGAGTTAACTTATTTTATACTTTTATTAAAACATTTATCGCGCTGCAGCGTATTTTAAACTTTGAGGGAAGTTCTTTTTTAAGATACCGTAATAATGGGTTGCGAACAAAGTGTTCTTTCACAAGAAAAGCTTCAACAATACAAAGATCTAACTTTTTTTTCTAAGCGAGAAATTTTAAAGTATTTGTTAAATTCTTTTGTTAATATAATAAATCTAATACTTATTAATACTGTATCTTAATAATAGTATGTTAATTTCAAATAAATAAATAAAATTTTGTCTAGAAGACTGAATAGCTTATTCTATTTTGATTTGCAGTAAAATTATTGTATTTAAATATTGATGACATTAAATTTATAGTCTTATTTAAACAGAAAAATAACCATTTAAAATAAAACAATGTATTAATTGTAACACTTGACTTCTCTGTTTTCTTTATTCTTTGTTTTAAAAAGAATAGAAAGGTTTCAGAAAGACACCCATTATATAACTTGATTTTAATTCTCTAAACAAATTCTTTGCACTTTCATGAACTATACTTAGTGGGATTATCACCTTAAAAAGTTTCACCTCCACCCTAATTACAAATTAAAAAAAAACGAATCATGTTTAAATGCTATATGTTTTATTCTTCTTAACCAACTAGATGGTTAGTACCTACTCCAATCCATTTGTTTTATAGTTATAGTATATTGATAATGGCTTAAAATGTCTCAAATATTTGATTTTAGTGTTTTTTACCGTTACTCTCAGATTGCTCATCATAATGGAATTTACATTTTGAATGAAGATAATTTACTAGACACTTCTATTCCTTGTGAATTGATGAAAGAAATTGAAGAACTGAAGGTGAATAATAATTTTAAATTCTGTTTTTTAATTCATATTATTGGTATTCATTTTAATTTTCAAATATAATTTAACAAAGACATATAGTCATAGTTATGCATCTAATTAAAATGTTTTTTATCATTCTAGTAGAATTTTTTTTTCAAAGTAATTAAATTTATAAGTATTTAGTGTTTCCTTTGATACATATATAGATAATTATAATCCCTCAGGAATTTGAAATGATATTCTAAATTTTCAGGTGAATCCTTTTAATGACAGGATTGTATCTATATTTTGTTCGGATTATGAAAAAGGCTTTACATTTGAAGATTTTCTTGATATGCTGTCTGTATTTTCTGTTCATGCTCCTAGAGAAGTGAAAGTTGAATATGCTTTTAAAATTTATGGTAAGACTTCATTTTTTATAATTTACAGACTTTTAATAACCATAAAGATATTTTTAACTTACTTGAATGTTTTCTCATTTTTTAGCATAAGAACAGTTTATTTTATGCAAGAAACATAAATGGTTAATCTCTTTTATGAAAATAGTAGATACATCTAAATACAGTTTTAAACTACTAGATCATTTACCCTAGGATTTTCAGAACAGTTTGCATGCAACAATCTAGATTACTGAATTGTAGGAGCTTTTATTAGTGGTTACTGGTTAAGCATCAGGTGTCATTAAGATAAATGAATGAGGTTTCACTAAAGAGATACAGTAGAAATATAACTTACTTCTTGTTTTCCCAGAAATCAACCAATTGGTGCCATTAACAAGAAATTTAACTTTATCTTAGACTTGGACAAGAAAGACAAATTAAAAGTGATGAAAAGGAAATACTTTCATGTTGTTCTATCTTTTCCTGAACATATAAATATTCAGGGAAAAGAGCAAAGGTGTTTAGATAATTAAAAAAGCTATATAAAGTTTGCTTGGACTATTATCAGAATGATGACATTCTCTTGGTTGAGAAATTCATTTTATTTTATTTATTATAACCACAATTCACAAAAAGAGTGATTTAGAGGTGAACAATAGAATTAAAATGCAATAAAAACTAAAATTTATAATATGGACTAAGAAAACATATAAAATAGTTATGTCTAGAATCATAAAATAATTATGTTGAAAATCATAAAACGTTTAAAGTATATTAAGAACTTACTCTAAGTCTACTTTTAAAGTGCTCATTTTCTCAGCATTTCTAATGTTTTCTGACAATCTGTTCCATACTTCCACTGTAGCATAACTGAAAGCTGAAATGGTGAAATAATTAGTTTAATCCTTATGTTTATCTCATTCTTATAAAAAATTATGGTGCATAAATATATTTTCCAAATGGACAAAAATAAAATATAGGTCATGTGACCAACAGGAAAAGATCTAAACATATTTCATATTACGTTTTTAGATTTCAACGAGGATGACTATATTTCTGCCGATGATTTGGAAATAATGATTCAACGGTTGACGAGTAAAGCTCCTAATAAAATATCTGATGATGAACTGAAACTAATTGTTGATAATGTAAGTGCCAAGATATTAGGTAATTATTATATTAAATGATCCAAATCTTTACCTATAAATATGATAAAGAGTCAGTTAGTCATAATCAATTACCAATGCGTAAAAGTCAGAGTAAAACGAGTAATAGCCATAGATAAAATATTTTTATTTCCGCTATTTTTTACTTTGTTGGTTTTGGCTTTCTATTAGTATCATGATATGTTTTCCACAATTAATTTGCTATATTTTAGATTTTAAAAGAATCTGATTTGGATAATGATAACTGCCTATCGTTTGCTGAATTTGAACATGTTATATCTAAAGCTCCAGATTTTATGTCAACCTTCACCATCAGCTTATAAAATAATTTCTGTGAAAATAATTTTTCTCACATTGTTTTCTCATATGTCATGAAAGATATTTGCATATTTTCAAAGAAGTTGATAAATGTGGACCTTTGACGATTGTTTTTACTTTGTTATATAAGATATATTCATTTACTTTGTTTATCTCACTGAGCTTTTATCATAAGAATAACAATATATCAGAAATTACTTCTCATGGCTGTGACTTCGAGATAATACTGTGACAACATACGCAGACGAATACAAAAACATGTAATTTGTATATATTACCTATTTATCATTTATAGACCAATACCTATATTTTTTGTTTAATTTAAAAAGTACACTTATAATACCAAACACATTTTTTTATTGGATGTATTATGGAAATCAGAATAGAAAAATGTGATTTTGTTTCTTTCTGTAGATATTTGATAGTTCTACTGTTCTTAATTTGCTTTTGATCATATCAAGAATATTTCAGTTAACCTTTACGAATATTATTGAACTAGATAAGAGATTATAATCTTGATTGATCGGCACCACCTATTGGACATAATTGCTGTATGTTGTTGATAAAATTCAGTATAGGTATGCGTACCAAACTGATTATACCAACCTATTTCAATCATTTAATATTTTCCAATACCTAGCTCCGCATCAACTCTATTCATTATTTGCAGTACAGGAACTGCAAATTAAATATAGTGCAAATATAGCTGTATACTCATGTTGATATGTATAGTTAACGACATTCGTTTTTGTGAATAATATTTTACCTATTAAGTACTTTTATTCCAATTTTTTTCGGAGAGAATATATTCAATCATAATGTAGGTATCAAAAAAATAATGATACCTATACAAAGTAGGTTTGTATCATTACCTACCTATACTTTGTATCATTATTTTTTTAATTATGTTGGATCTTTGTTTTACTAAAATCGATAAAATAAGTTTATTATACATTTTAGGCCCTATTCGCTAACGAAAAAATCAAACATTTTCAGGGTGAATGGATTTTTTGAGAGGTTTGTTTACATTTTTAAGTGATCTGATTGGACGAGCCTTAAATATTTTAAAATTTCCGCCTTAAAAATTATGTTGATCGTTCAAAATATTTCTCAAATATTCGTTTGCTAATTGGTCAATAAATTAAAGCGCTAAATTCAAAATTCAATACAACTAGAAGGACGATCAGTTTATAAAATGGAATTTCGCGCTTCTGCAAACGAATATTTCAGAAATATCTTGAACGATCAACATAATTTTCAAGTCGGAAATTTTAAAATATTTAGGCTCGTCCAATCAGATCACTTGAAAACGTAAACAAACATCGTTAAATTTGTTCAAAAAATCCATTCGCACTGAAAATTTATGATTTTTTTCGTGAGCGAATAGGGCCTTTAGGGAAATTAGTTTATTTCTCTGAAATCAGATTTTGACAATTAGGAATTGGAGTTATTTTAACAATTTTACACGATAGAGAAAGTAAACAAAGAGCTTTAAAAAATTGCAAATTTAATTTGGTTTGTTTAATTATATTAATTGAATGTTGAATATATTGTTACCCTGCTTGCTTTTAAAATTTTAAAAATGTAATTCTCTCGTTTTTATTTCTTTTGTAACATTCTTGTTAAGTTAGCATTTTTATGCAATTTAGCATAAACATTTCAATTATAAAAATTTAATATTACATTTTTGTGTTGTAAATGACATAGTTTATACCATTTACAATATAATTTTTTTAGTTGATGCCCACTTATGAATGAGATATTATAGTGAAAGGAGTTATACTTTTTTACTAAAAGAAAAAATTATTTATTGGTAAAACATATGTTTTAGTATAAAAGAATAGATATAAAAAGTACAAAAAAATATTTCGTACAATTAAAGATTTCATTAATTTACTAAGGCTACACTGCAAATAAAAACGAATATTTAATCATACAATTTTATCATAACTTGTCACTTTGGTACTGATTAATAAATATTGGCTAGATATCACTATAATTTGTTCATAACTTGTTGCTCATATCTAGCCGACTACAAAAATTGATAAAATTGCAGCATATCTAGCCAAATTGAAAACTAGCCAGTTAGAAAATCTTACCCTTATTTCTCCATAGCTGATTTAAAATTCTGTCAGTGTCAGTCAAAGGATATAACTGTTCCAAACTGGGCGGCCCAATTAGGAACATTCATAATACTTAGACATCCTAAAAATACATTGCAAATTAAAATAGTCCAACCATATGGCATAGAAACAAATGGAGTAGTGGCTAATATTATCAATCAAATTTAAACCACAAAAATTAGAAAACATAATTACTCATTTATATAAGATAATTTGGTTTATCTTTTGATATCTTATTTTTAAGATTATTCTAATAATCAATAACAAGTTAAGCTAAAACACTGATCCTTAATTAGTTTATCTGATTTATATATGTATCACTTTTTTATATTGTAGCTCAACCATTAATCAGTTAACAACTGGTTGGGCAAGTTAGCAACTTGTCAAACATTTTAAATAGGAATTAAAGAATTATATTGATCTATTTACAAATATTACTGATATAATATACATATGTACTGGTATGTTCACTGATTATATATATTATGATATAGGTTATGACAAAGAGATATATATACTGAGATATATATTTGAAATTAGCATTGAATATTATAAAAAACAATTTTGTTTTATCAACATTTAGGTTAGAAGTAGGGTCAATATTAATTAGGATTTGGATTTGATTCAAATTAATAAAACTTACATACTTTCATTTATCTTATGCTGCTGGAGCACTACCTACCTATATGCTACCCAGAATGTACAGTGCCATTCAAAAGTACTATTGCACCAAGCATATTTTTTCAATGTTTATAAATGTATCTTCAAGTAATAAATAATTTTTTAAAGTCACTATTGTGAGATGATATATATTGACTCTGTAATTTATAATAATGTTTTATGTTCCCATAACATGCTAATGTTGAATAAAATGAAGAAAAAAATATTTAATATTGATTTACAATGACAGCCAGCTAAAGATTTTGCAGGGTCACAATTACTGTATGTAGCTTGCACAGCTGGTAGTGTCTGTTAGTGACCACTTTCCCTCTCTGCAGTGTATTGATTTCTGTCCTTCTGATTTTTTATCAACCAATCAGTGATGAGAGTACAGTGATTGTGCCAGCAGTCAGTTTTCAGCATGCCTAAACAAGGGAAGATCATGGAAGAGGTGCCCTCACATTTCTCGCTGAGAACCAGAGGATGAACTCTGTATCCTACATAGAGATACTGGATGAAAAGCTGCTTCAATTCATCAACCTGCACGATTGTACTGTGTTCCAGCAAGATAGTGCCCCATGCCGTGCATAAAAAAAGTCCAAGAAGTTCAGTGACAACAACATTGAACTGCTGGATTGGCCATCTCCCATAGAAAATCTATGGGAGATTGTTAAAAAGAAATTAGAAGGGAAGTCGCCAACTTGTCACTTGATCAACTGAAAGAATCAAACGTATCTGGTGCCTTGAAGTGACAAAGGAGATCTGCAGAAACCTGAGCAACAGCATGCCTAATAGAATCGCTGCAGTATTCAAAAATCGTTGTTATTCAACCAAATATTGAGACTTTTAATGAACTTTCAGCATTTCTGCAATCTTTAGCTGGCATTGTAAATCAATATTAAATATTTTTTTCTTGATTTTATTCAACATTAGCATGTTATAGGAACATAAAACATTATTATAAATTACAGAGAGTCAATATATATCATCTTACAATAGTGACTTTAAAAAAATATTTATTACTTGAAGATACATTTATAAACATTGAAAAAATATGCTTGGTGAAATACTTTTGAATGGCACTGTACATACATATATCAACTCTAATTGTTTTAGAAGAATGTCAGATTTGAACAAAGTTTTTCAAATGGAAGACCTTCAGTCAAGGCTTGCTACATTTGAAAATTGGATATATAATGATTCAAAAAAATGTAATGCTAATGACATGGCAAAAGCTGGTTTCTATCATTGCCCTAATGATGCATATCCAGATGCTACTCGTTGTTTCTTTTGTCTGAAGGAATTGGATGGCTGGGAAGAAAATGTAAGTGTTTTGTTCAACAAATTCTGGCATAATCATAAATAAACTTCAGTGAGTTTGTTAACTATTCTTACATCATCTAGCAAAATAAATAGAATTTTCAGGAATAAAAAAAGTATTGAATTACTATTAAATTAAAAAGAATATTTCTAAGCAATTACTAAATGTTTTTTTATACTAAACTTCTATTTCAGGATGATCCGTTTGAAGAGCATGTTAGTCATTCTAAAGACTGTGTTTTCTTGAGAAAGTTAAGTGGTGATCCGAAATTATCTGTTGAGGATGTTATTCGAGCAGAACTGGCACGCTGTAAGCAAGTGTGCATCTTGTTAATGCAGGCTGAAGTTGAAAGTTACAAACAATGTGTGGATAATGTTGAAGTGGAAATTGATAACAAAATCAAAAGCTTAGATGTATAATTATTTTACCACCAATGTAGTTCATGAACTAGAATTGTTATTTAGGTCATCTTTAATTTAGATATATATTGAAATGTTTTGCTCCAGCCCATACTATTCTACATTGTCAGGGCCTGTGTCTTTTTGTGACAGTGACAATGTATATATTTGTAGAATATATTATAATTCATTTCGACATTAAAAATTAATGTAAAATTTGAATTCAATTATAAATTAATTAAAATTGCATGTTATAGCAACTATAAATATTTAAAAATAATTGTTAATAATTGATTACTTGACACAAAAAATATCTGACTAATTTCATATAGGCCCATGTTGTATTTTGTCCCTATTTTTGACAAATATATTTATTGATTTTTTTTCAAAATGTCCATGAAATTGCTTTATTGTAGCTATGTGTATATGTATATTTGTTTATAGTTTCACTTGTAATCCTTGTTTTTTACATATATGTAGTATGCAATGAAATGTAATCATCTTGATCTATTTCACACTATTTATCTTCAATCTCATAATGTTTGTGGTTTTGTCTGGAAATAATTCAAAAATGCTCAAATAAAATGTTTCATTAAATAATAATAGGATTGCATATATGCGAATAAATTTGACACTATGACCTTCAAGAGTCATTTATGACTATTTCTTTAACATTCAAATATCCTTAATTTGTTATTGTGTACTTTGTGGTAATAATCCAATTGACTATTCAAAATCAATTATAACTTAAAGGACACTAACAAATAAGCTTTATAGTTTATGCTCTAATTGAAGATTAATTAATCTTCGATTAGAGCATAAACAGTTACGTATAAATAGGTCGTCTGTTTCTTAAATAATGGAATTCGACGCAATATAATTGTTATGAAAAAATTAATTGCAATATAATATTGTACGAAAAGTTAATTCACCAAAATACTATCGATTGGTATATAACTCTACATTCAAGCTACAATTTAATTTCATACAAGAAAGTAATTGTATATAATCTTAGTGTATCTACCAAACAACTATATACACACTATATATATATTGCTAAATTTTACTAATGTTTAAACAGCACAGTATAGCGACGATATATAGAGACGCGCGCACATTTTTACCTATTTAATATAATCAATTAATTCATGAAAATCGGGGTTATAAGACGACAATAAACTATACAAGGACTTCTATTTAATAATAATTGAAGTCCTTGGAACTATATTTTAATGTAGGTAAGCAAAACTACATATAGTTTAGCTTACATTAAAGTTCGTTCAACGCCACCAGACATAGTAAAAATATACTACTTGTCAAAAATTGTAAGAAATTTCATTTTTACTTATATCTGTTTACACCAAACTTATTAGGTTTTGGTGTTATAATAAATATAGATAAAAAAATTAAGGACCTTATTTAAACTAAAAATTTTTTATCCGTTGTCTTACTAGAAAAAATAGGTGCAATATATTGGTGATAATTAAGCATTTTAATAATCATGCCGGTTTTATTTCTTACTTTTGAATAACTAAATGAAATGAAATACAAGGCATTAATCCCGCTATCAAAACTTTTTTTGCTTTCGCAGTTAAAGTACATATTGTATTCTGCTATAATTATGGACTCTATAATCAAATTTCAGATCTTTCTAACTGAAATACTAATCTTTTTTCTGTATTCGATTGCCAAAACGGCAAGGCTTGTCTTCGACTGTGACGTCTTTATATCTGTGTTCAAAATAAAATATCTAAAAACTAAATTTCAGTATGACTGAGGTTTAAATAATTATGGTAAAATGATAATTTAGGTAGTTGTCGAGATATTTTATTTCAGAAATATTTTACAAGATATTTTACAGCGAGGTGTCAAGTCATGCATGCTAATCGTAAGTCGTAAAACATTATCATAACAAAGGCACATGGAATATCCGAATTGAAATATAAAAGTTAGTTATATCTTATACTAAAAACATAAATAATTAAGTAACATTGACTTTGGAACTGCAAACTACATGAAAAAGACTTCTATAATTTATATCAGTGTTTGGAAACGAGAACATCTAGCATTTCATTTAAAACAACAGTAGCCTCATCTTTGTCTGATAATTGCGCCAGTATTGACTTAGCCTTGGCTTGATAATTGAAAATCAACCGTTTACGCTGACGAGATGCCTCAGATTGGTCAGCAAATATTGCGCTCAAATAAGCCTCACCATCTGATTGCTCTTCAATACTCTCTTCCGACAAATAGTACAGATAGGTCCAATACTCGCAGAATCGAGAGACGAGGGCTTGCGTCTCTCCACTGGCGCCACCGAGCTTGGCGGCTGCTCTGGAGCACCGAGCTAAGATTGAACTACGCGAGAGCAGAATATACTCTTGCCAATTGTCAATAGTGAGCGGTTCGTCTACTTGACGACAAGGATGACTTGTGCTAAGAGCTAACTTGGTAAATTCTGCTTCTACAGTCTGACTGATTCCTTCAGAAACATCCTCGACAATCTGCAATCAAAGAATTATATCGAATTGATTTGGTTAGCTTGTGCTAGAGCTAACATATGAAATGGGTCCGTAAATTACTACAATCTCTATGAACGACCTCTCATAATAAATATCTATGCATTTTTACATAGTGAAAATTGTTAAAAACTGCAAAAGCTTATCAACTTACATAAGTATCATGAAGTTTGCCCAGACTAGTTGAAACAGAAGCGAGAAAAAAATCTCCGACCAATAATGTCATCTTATTTCCATATTCGAGGTCAGCTTTGGCGTGTTGGTCATTCGAGCAGTAATCCAAATTGACAATTCCACGATGAAACGTCATCGCGACATGAACAGTTTCAGCAATTTCAGCGAGACTCTTCTGATCTTTAGTATAGCATAAGACGGAGGAGGATGAAGAATTATCCAGTAGAGACTTAAATTGAGTATTCGTTTTAGCGGATTGAGAGGAAATTACACGGGACAATAGAAGTACTACTAAACCACGACTTTGTTCAAGTCCTTTACCGTTAACCAACATATTTTTGACAGTTTTAATGAATGGATGCTTACTTCCAACTAGTTTAGGGGATTGCAGAATCACACTAGACAATTCCTCCCTGAGTAAATAACGTAAATTTAAAAAAGGACTTGGATAGCCAAGGATTTTCTCTGCCTTAGAGAGAACGCGTTGCCAAGAGTTGTGCCACATAATGAAAATTAACTATGCTCAACAATGAGATTGTGCAGATTGCGGTCAGGCCAGTTGCCTTCTTGCTTTTCTGAAGCCTGCTGTTCGTTAGTGTCGGGATCGAGTTCTGGTAAATGACCCGGCTGCACAACAATTTCTTCGTTCGGAAGTAAATCCTGTCTCCAATCTTGGGTCACTAAATCAATGAGAATTCCGTCAGGAATGTACTCACTATCTGACATCACTCTCTTACACCTAAAATACAGGTAGAAGTATTAATTTAAATATATTAATACTGAACGGTTAACTTACAAGATTAAAAGATGTCAAGAAAACTAAAACATGACAAATAAAATGCATTAAGAGAGTGTAGCGATCGTGTTTTCGCAATTAGTATTCTTTCAAAGAAAGAATGTAGTTTTTTCTTAAGCCCTCGAATTCTATGAAAATATGAGAATAATAGCAGTCACACTGACATAATTATGAAACTGTAATCCTCCTCAAGTACTAATGATATAACTTCATTAAAGTCTAAGACAAACTATAAAATAAAATAATGGAGATAAAATGAGATAATGAGATAAAATGGAAAGAATCTCCAAAGTAGCACTCCAGGTAAGTTTTTAAAATTTGATCCAACTAAATTAGTGAAATATGAAACAGTCTACCCTTTTTAATTTTGATGAAATAATATTCCTTCATTACATAGCAATTATAAGTGTTCTTAACAAATCTTTCTGTGAATTAAATATTATTTTTCTCTTATCGCTATGTTTTACTCTTCTAATAAAGGTTGTCCCCAATGAAGAAGATGATTGTTCTGATCAGCTGGCAAAGATCCGTAGTGCAGTAAATATCAAGCAGTACAGAGCTGCAAGATTGAGCTCTATGTTTCCCTCTCGAGTAAAAGAAAAAGGCAATCTCTAAAGCCAACAGAGGTAATATATCATTTATCTCTTCAAACTCTTGTCCAATTTTCGTTTTTTTATAAATCACAACTCTCCAATCTGATAGACAAAATGCATCCCATACGAAGCCAACACAGGTATATATCATTTATCTTTACGTAGTTGTCTAATGTTTGTCTTTTAATAAATGTTTTTAATTTTAAAACTTATTAGTGTGTTGTGTACTCTCATTTTTAGTGAACAATTGTTACGTAACACGATTTCTATTTTATGTTAAAATGCCTCAATACAAACGAATTTTCTAGTGTAGAATTTATTCAAAAATTTGCCACCGTTGCCACGCAAGGTTACAAGAAAAACTCTCAAATTCGATAAAGAAAATGCGGAATCATCAAATAATGTAGTAACAGAGACTTCAGGATTCAATTTGAATCGTCGAGTTCAGTCTCCTTCAATATTGTCGAGATTCCCTAATGGGGCTCATTCAATCTTCACCCCGAATTGGAGGACGCCATTATTCCATATCTATGTAGCAATAGTATCGATGCTGCCTT
>JAYMFX010010897.1:0-16028 GCA_036784945.1 Monocelis spectator
GTAGGAACAAATCGATATCCAAATATCTACTCTAGCAAGAGTGGTTACTCTATGGATACTCTATGGTTTCAAGTATGTAAAGAGGGTTTGTCACGAATTATTTCAACTTCCCTTACTACTACTGACAGCTCTAACGAAGAATGCGATGCGAATGTTTGTTAACTATGCCAGTGAAAAGATAAAAAGTAAAATCGCTAAATGGCCGTTTTACTGAGAAATATAGAAATTTGTTTTCTTATTCCACTGGGGAAGTCCATTCCTTCTCCTGTGGATTCCTCTACATGCATGCGTCTGTACAAATAGAACATAGAAATTACCATAGCGGGCATGACTGGCATCATCACACTGGGAGATGCTACAGCACTGGAGGATTCGGGTTGCCTGTCAGAACGGGAGGGCGCCGATCTCTTTGATTGAGAAGAATTATTTGTCACCGGTTCAGAATAGAGAGCTCTAGCGCGAGCTTCCAGACCGACAGGAAATTGGTAGGAATTATTAAGTGCCTGTCGATCCATAGATTTCGATTTGAAGGCAAAATCGTTCAGCTGTTGTTGCTGTTTAGATTGACTTTTAGTATTCCCTCTGGGTGAATAACGGTTGGCATAAGAAAAGATTGGAGAACCAGCGCGGGGATCGGCTTCTTCCTCCTCCTCCTCCTCCACTTGCTATAGAAAGAATAACATGCCATTATTGTCAGTATTGTGTGTGAGTGCTGTCTCGGGTGTCGTCTCTACAGTACCTGCATGTCACCTCCAGAATCGGCATCATCTTCCTCATAGAAGGCATATTCCCCGTGTGGTCTCAGATTATCAGCATGAATATTAACGAATTCTTCATTTTCTAATCCATTCCGATATGGAGCCATCCATCTGGAGGAAAGTCCACTACCGTCGACCTGATTACATGAAAATGAAATTTGTTCTGGTTGTAGTTTACATACTTACATTCGTAGAGTTACTAGACATAATATACTTATTACAATTTGTGACTGAGATTACATGTGAATAGTCTGAGATTACATGTGAAGAGTTTGAGATTACATGTGAGAAGTCGGAGATTACATGTGAACAGTATGAGATTACATGTGAGGAGTCTGAGATTATGTGTGAGGAGTTTAAGATGCCATGTGAACAGTCTGAGATTACATGTGAACAGTCTGAGATGACATGTGAACAGTATGAGATTACATGTGGAGTCTGAGATTACATGTAAAGAGTCTGAGATTACATGTGAACAGTATGAGATTACATGTGAAGAGTCTGAGATTACATGTGAGGAGTCTGAGATTACATGTGAGGAGTTTGAGATGCCATGTGAACAGTCTGAGATTACATGTGAACAGTCTGAGATGACATGTGAACAGTATGAGATTACATGTGAGGAGTCTGAGATTATGTGTGAGGAGTTTAAGATGCCATGTGAACAGTCTGAGATTACATGTGAACAGTCTGAGATGACATGTGAACAGTATGAGATTACATGTGGAGTCTGAGATTACATGTAAAGAGTCTGAGATTACATGTGAGGAGTCGGAGATTACATGTGAACAGTATGAGATTACATGTGAAGAGTCTGAGATTACATGTGAGGAGTCGGAGATTACATGTGAACAGTATGAGATTACATGTGAAGAGTCTGAGATAACATGTGAGGAGTCTGAGATTACATGTGAAGAGTTTGAGATTACATGTGAACAGTATGAGATTACATGTGAAGAGTCTGAGATTACATGTGAATAGTCTGAGATTACATGTGAACAGTCTGAGATTACATGTGAAGAGTTTGAGATTACATGTGAACAGTATGAGATTACATGTGAAGAGTCTGAGTTGATATGTGAATGGCCACTAAACATTTAAACAATCTGCATACATTTTGACTTTCATAATCATCGTTTGGTTTGTTCCGAGTGCTCAATTGACAGAGTTTTTCGTCCATAGCGCGACACATCTGAGCTAGTCTATCTCTCTCTAGCTGGAGTAAGGTTATCTCTTGGTCGCTACAAATAACACCGCCACTTTGACGAGAGAAGTCGTAATCTGCCGTTCCAAATTGAGAAGCAAAACCACCGGCCTAAAAATGAACGAAGAAGAGAATGTTTGGAACCGATAAATTATTTATTTATTTTTCTATATTAAATCTGAGTAAACATAGGGGCAGCCAATGAAATGAGCCCCTGCCTCTACATATTAGCCACTCAAAATTCCAGGAATATCTTGTTGTCATTATTCACGAATTGAATATAATGATAAATAATGATGGAATGGATAGCAGAATATAACCGCTGATGTTAAGCAAGTTCTTCTTGTGACATTCTACTTACTAATGATTATTTAAGACAACATAATAATAATTAAATGACAAAGTCTACTAAAGTAATTTGATTAGTTTATCATATATGACTAAGTCACTATTAAGATATGATTGAAAGTTAGTAAGTTAGTTATGTAGAGTATAAAAATAGAATATGGAACAGAACAGAATATTCATCAGAGAAAAATCAATGCATCAGAAGATGGATGTATTGTGGGTGATTGATTCATTAATCATTCATCGATTAGAAAATAGACGCTCTTTCACTGGAAGAAGATTAAGTAAGCAACAGGTTGTGCCAGAAATATTAAAGTAAATTCTCTCTATCTAGCTGTGATCAATGTCTTCTAATAGCTAGATTGTTCCTCATTCTTATTTATTACATTAAAATATTGGGAAGAAGAAGAATGGAAGTGGAATGGGGGAGGGCGGCTATATTGGAATTCTCAAGACTTGATCCATTGATTATTTAATTCAGACGGTTATTTATCGGTGAGGATGATGGTAGAAGAGCAAAACTGACCAGATTCTCCCGACTGCTGTCAAAGTCAGTAGTGGATGGATTTTCCGAATAGGAATCTGTACAAGTTTCATCCGCCATTACTGTGGATAAGAGATCCAGTTGGCCGCGAGTCAGAGAAGTAAGAGGCGCGCCTGAACGCAAAGTTGTCAACAACTCCGTTAATTCTTTAACATTGACAGTATCTGAGAGTCTGTGATGGAAAGAATATTTATTGTTGTACAATTCAGTACTTATATTATGAAAAACAGTTAACTAATGATGTACAATGGAACTTCTTACTCTTCTTGACTTTTGATAGATTCTGTTTGCGGTGGAGCAACAGCGGTGGCACTTTGATGAAACGTCATCATATCTTTTAATGTATTTAGACGATTACGGATTTCATCCAATTTACTAAATAATAATATGGTAGATTCATCACTACAATCCAACAAGTAGATAATTGAGAAACAACCGAGTTCAACTTACATCAGTTTATTCTGCGCCTCGATGTTCCCCACTACCCGTCTAGCTTCATCCTCTGTTCTGTTAGCGGAGGCGAGTTGATGTAAGGTGTTGGCGATCTGCACTTGGGATGAACCAATACTGCTACCGCCTTCCTCATCTGAACACAGCAATCAATAAATTGTTTCAATTATTTAAGATATGTATACAGTTTTGAGATGAGATTGAGATAATAGGAATTACCAACCAGTTTGAGCTTTTAAATGGTCGATTTCTTGAAGTAATTGATGAATTTCATTTCTGTTCTTTTGAAGAGTAGTCAATCTATGAATAAGATCTTTCTCAGAGAAGTGCAGCAAAGCGGAGCTACTAGAGTGGTGGTCTCCACTTGGCAGTACTCGTTCTTCTTTAAACATTTTTGATTCTCCTTCCTAAAAAATAGGGTGATTTTGTTTTAAATGTTATTATTGCTTTGATAGCTTCCACATTTAACTTTGATTATGAGGAGACAAATACCTACCTGTTGGCATTGCATATGATCGAGTTGTCTTCTTAAAGCGAGAAGTTCTTGTGGTATGGCAGTTGCCATTAGAGCATTGTCAGTAACCTCACTGGTTCTAGAGGAGCACTCATCAATATCTCCCACTTCTCCATTCTGAGCAGCAGCTGTCTTTGGTTGACTTGCAGATGTCACACTTCTGAAGATGTAATCTCTCGATGGAGATACCTGAGAGCCAGACCATTGTCTTGCGAATCTTTTGGCGGAAGATTGAAGAGAGATTTCCTGCTAGTATCAAACCAAACATAATCATCGGTAATGAAATTATTTTATATAACTTTAACAGTTGGAATGGAATAGAATGAAATGAATGCATATTGTTGTCATAATCCTTACTTCATCTTTAGTAAATCGTTTTTGATGTTCTTGAAGTGATTGGTGAAGGTTGCTTCTTTGATTTCTTAAATCAGTCATATAAGAATCGTTGTTGTTAGTAGAGATCTATAAGTGAGGCAAAAAAGAAAAGAAATAAAGTAGAATGACTTTTATCACAAAGTGATGCTTTTAGACAATTCTCAAAAGCTAAAAGACTTCACATTCAATAGCTTCTTACATTATTTAAAGAAGAAGTTGCCACCAATAGTTCCGAATTCTTCTGCTTTAAAATGGCAAGTTGGGTGGACAAAGCAGCTTGAAGATTTGACTGAAATGAAAATATTTGTATGGGAAAACAAATGAGTTTATTTAAAGGCACAGAAAAGCATTTTGAAAATGAATTTGAATCATATTAAACCTAATAAATGTTGTTGAGAGTAGGTAGTATCCCTAGTAAAAATAATAGAATCTAATTATTATTTAAGATGAATCGCTCTGAATTTTAAATACTTCTACAAGAATAAGTTAATACAATAGCTACCAAAAAGTTCTAATCTCTGCAATAACATATTTCTAAAAAAGGTGATAAATTTGGTGCAAATTCTCCAATCGAAATCAGTGATTAAATGAGGTGGCAAGCGAGCTGAAGGTAATTGACTTTTACATCATCTGAATCCATATTGGTAGAATAGGTTGCTCCTCGCCGATTTTCTTCTTGCGCGGGAGTGTTCGGTGGTTGTAAATTGTCAGGATAATCTCCCAGATGATCTTCGATCAAAGGTCGTCTAGGCGTGATCACCTGTAATCGTGCAGGCGTGCATACAGAGTCCAAAATACACTCAATTTATTATTAGAGTAGGAAATGAAAAACGTAAAAAAGTAATGATACTTTTGTCAGCAAAGCTATTTTGTAAATTGAAATCCCAAAATACACACTACAATCGCACAAAATATTTGACTATAGATTTTGTAAGAGAATTTAATTTACTTTTGGTGAGTCTTGTGAATTATTGGATTGATTATCTCCAAGTTCTATAGAAGTATCATCGTTTTCTTCTTCTTCTTTATCTTCCAAGTAATTAACTTGTTGTTGAGTAGTAAAACCATTAACAAATGAATTTGAATTGCTGTCAAGATTCTGAACAAATGAAAATATATAATGAAATCACCTTGCATTATTTTAATATACAATTATGAAAATTGCATAAATTGAAATCCTACAAAAAAATTACCAAATAGCGGTTCATCAATTGAACATAACTATTTTCCTGCTCCTCCAATTCATTCACCAGCAGTCGGATTTTTCTGTATCGTTCACTTTTTGTCTGAAATAAAAAAATCAAATAATAATAAATGTGTAACCATAGTATTTTAGTATTATCATGAAAGGTAATAAAAATATTAAATAGAATGTAAATTTGGAACTAAGGAGAATCGCTAATGAGCGATACTCAACATAATCAATACCTCTAACAGGAACTGTTTGGACTTGAGGAATTTTACAAAATAGAGAATTACTCACATTATTCTCAGATGACATGGACAGCATCATTTGATTAGCTTGACTAATATATGTCCTAATTTGCTTCAATCTTTTAAAAATTAGACTTAAGTCAAACTAAAATGAAATAGATGAAAAATCTAATTAGGTTATATTGCATGCAAAATGCAAATAGTAATTATTAAACCTTTGAACATTTTTTTAAATTTCTATAATGAAATATAAAACTATTTTATATTGAAGAAATGAATCTACTCACACTTTGAATTGAAGATTCATTGCTATTTCTCTTACCAAAAGAAGTTACCTCTAAGCTCATTAGGCTAAATCTTGGCTGAAATCAAAATTGGTAAATTAAAAACAAAACTTTCATAAGAAATTACTAAAGTGGAAACATAAATGATAATCTGAATAATATAAAATTGATGCTACAAAAAATTATTATAGGGTAAGCTTAATAAGTACCATACTGATAAAGAGCAATTTGTCCCAAAAATTCCATTAACTCAATCTGCTTAGCAACAAAGTTTATCTATTGTTTATCTAATATAGATATGGTGTAATTTGTAACTCATTCTGCATTTTAAAAGCAATAATAATTTAATATAAGATAAATTTTATCTTTCTATCATTTGTCACATTGGTATTATTTCATAGAAAATTCATTTTAAATTCTTTATACAATTTTGTGCATAAAATTTTGAAGGTATAATTTCTTTTGATATTTATTTAAACCAAATGTTATATATTTTTAATACATGTTAAATTAAATGTCATTTGTTAGAGTAGTGTCTATTCTAGTGCAATGTAGATGTTGATAAACCAACTATGGTATACTACATTTCATTTTCTATCAATTTATCTGGATATATCCGGAGAGGAATGCAGCTCAGCTGTACATAAATGCTTTTAAAATGCAGATTTTGGCTCCTATTGGTATGTAACATACATTATAATTAGAAATTTTAAGGCATTCATAAGCATTACCTATATTAGAATCATAAAATGTATTCCCAATTAATATTAGGTAGCATTTACCTTAATTTAATGCCCTAAGAATATTTTTTGCCTGGAGTGCATCCCTGTAAACTTAGAAAAATGAAGCTTGGATGGTATATAATATAATTTGAATTATGTAAAGGTTCAATTATAGACCTTACAATTGATTATAAAATTAACATAAAAAGTTGAATAATTATTAAGAGTTGAAATCAATATCAAAACCATATGGCATATTATGTAAACTTTACTCCAAAACTAACACTCAATTAATTCGACCCATTAAGTAACACATTCGACAATGATAATATCCTAAAATAGCACATCTTAGGAAATGATAAAATATTATGAAAACTAGGAAGCTTCAGTGGAAATAATATTTGTAATAAGTTATAATACTAGCTTTTATAAGTAATAATGTTGCAATATATTTTCTTTGCTGAAACATCAAAGCATTGTTCCATAATATCTTTATAAATTCATTGTGCTAGAAAATTAAATATTTGCTGACAAATATATATTGTTCTAAATATCTTTTTTAATTTGATTGCATTAAGAGATATTTTCTTAATACTTACAGTAAATAATGTTTATTCGTTTCCAGGACGTCAAATTAGATCAAAAAGTTTAAAACTTAGCCTCTTTTTTAAACAGAAAGGTTGATTACTAAACGTTTTATTTGATTAGCTTATATTATCAATGTATATTATAGAAATTATGAGCTCTGATAGATGTAATTATAGATTGTTTAGTCATCATAATTATTTCTTTCGTTAACAAATCGCAATTCAAATTACAAAGCACTTGATAAAACTCTTTACTTCAAATTTGCATAAAAACGAATATTAAAATATTGTTTGACTACTGTATTTTTTTAAAATATACATTTTTAAATTACTTTGCTCATCAACCGACGTGAAATATTTCGTATTCAGATTAACTAAAGTTATCTGGAGTCAGTATCATAGATACGTACTTTCTTAGAAAAGACTTTCAGAAATTGTTATTATTATGTTAATATTTTGTATTATCTGATTATTTTTATTATTATATCAAAAATTATTGTTATTTGACAATGTATTTATAGAATTTGTTTTCAAATATTCATAAAATAAATTTTTGGGCATAAAGATATCACTAAGAAATGTCAGACATCCTGGAGTTTATGGTTCTAAACTCCAAAATTATTTTAAGTCAAGAAATTTACATGCAATACAATAATACATGGATGGCATATTATTCATACTTTCATTAATTATTAAAATATGTTCATAAACCTTGACACCTACAGGCGCATAATAATCTTTCATCCACTTCCAGGCAAACTCATTAAAATGCCTGACACAAATGGTATTCACACAAATAATGCACAATTATTCCTGTTCATTTTCTTATTGCATTGTATGATATCAGAAGCCTTCAACACCTTTTGTGCTTATCAGGCACTTTTTATTCTCGAGATTTTTATCAGTAACCTAACATGGATAGAATTTTTTATTGTTAGTGATTCTTAAGTTGATAAAACACCATATTCAAAAAATATTGTGTGACTTACATACTTAGAGTATTTGTGTGAGTTGACTCATTCAGCTATGAGGTTTTAAGACAAAATAATTAAAAAGGTGAACATATTATAAAAATTATAACTAAAATAGCCAATTATGCCATTTGTACCATGGAAGTCATCAGCCCAAAAATCAATGATCTTATTTAATGGCAAATGACATCCTAAATTACTTTAACAAAATTGCAGTGATGGAATTTTCTGATTTGATATTCTGATTTTTCAATAAAGTAGTTAATATCCAGAATTATGTCAAAATCCAAAAAACATTTTAAACATTTATTAATTGATAAAAAAATACTTAAATGTGTCATTCAGTATTTATACAGAACAAATTTTTATGAAATATTGTTGTATTAAATGTGTTTTTTTTACTTAAAATTACACATATCTGAATTATTGTTTTTAGAAATGGAATCTTCCTGCTTTGATGTTGATGATATTGAAGATCTAGGTAAAAAATCAGATGAGGTTCGGGATACAAATGGAAGATCAGATGTTCTTGTTCGTGTAAAATCAAATAAAAACTATTCTGAAGAAACTGTAAAAGCTGATAGTATTATTCCTGGTAAGCTTGTCCATTTTAATATCAAATAATGTTTTTGTATTTAAAGTAATTAAAGTCCTATTAAGTGTCATTAATCTTGTCTTCTTAAGGCACACAAGCGGTCTGGGTCCACACATGGGGCTGTGCACATAATAGCAGTGATAGCGAGTATATGGCTGGTCTGATTGGTAGGGAAGGTTATAAGATCCTCACTGGCCTTTCTGGAGTACCTGGAGGTCCTGCTGCTACCGCCAATTCAAAATCAATAGAAAGTTCTATAGAATGCTGTGGAGATAAAGAGGATGGGGGTGAATGTTGTAAATCTAGAAATAAGGTATTTCTCAGATTCTTTATCCACTTTTGATCGTTGTAATATAGAAATGTTCTCAATGAACTGACTAGGTATTCAATTCTTATTCAGGAAAGTGTCACAACCTATCAGAAAGGTGACCGATTTCAAGCGGATGTATGGCTGCTAAACAGCTGTACTGTAAAACAACCAGCTGAAGATCATTTCAGAAATTTAGTCATGCAAGCGAAAAATTCGGGCAAATATTTGGTTGTCGCTGGCTGTGTTCCTCAGGGACAGCCCAAGGCTGATTATCTGAAGGTAAATTTCATTGTCTGTTGCATGCAAATTATCAGTGAAAAACACATTTTGCATTTATTGTCACGTGACATTCTGACATTCTATTCATTTAGGGAATTAGCGTGGTTGGTGTTCATCAAATTGATCGAGTGGTTGAGGTCGTTGAAGAAACAATAAAAGGTGATATTCCCAATTTGAGATCCTGCCTTTTTATCATTAATTATTAGAAAATAAATGAATTCTATCACCATTAATTGATTCATTTTCTAGGCAATACTGTTCGATTACTTGGTAAGAAGCGGATCAATGGTAAACAATTAGGCGGGGCAAGTCTAGAATTGCCTAAAATTCGGCGTAATCCTTTAATAGAAATTTTACCCATCAACACCGGCTGTCTAAATGCTTGCACGTATTGCAAAACCAAGCACGCGCGCGGTGAATTAGGTAGCTATCCACCGCAAGAGATCATAGACAGAGCTAAGCAAGCATTCGCCGGTAAGATACTCTTAACTATTCCTATCATTTCTTTCTCTTGAGAGCGCCATTCCCGAGAATTCCTGCCTACCAGGTGTGGCGGACATTTCAGTGCTGTGTCCTTATCTTATGACCACTCCTCTTATTTCAGAGGGCTGTGTGGAAGTGTGGCTCACCTCTGAAGATCTCGGTGCGTATGGTCGCGATCTGGGCATCACCCTGCCAGTTCTCCTGCATGAACTGGTGAAGGTGATTCCGTCTGGCTGTATGTTAAGAATGGGCATGACTAATCCACCTTACATCCTGGAACATCTGGAGGACATCGCCGTCATTCTCAATCACCCGCGTGTCTACGCCTTCCTTCATGTACCGGTACAATCTGGTAAGCTGCATGAAGAAGAGTATTATTTGCAGTTGCTCAATCGTTTTTGTTTTTGTAATCTTTGTATGAAGTAAAGTTGTTATTCCTTGTCAGGTTCCGATGCTGTATTGGGTGAAATGCGCCGTGAATACACCAGGGCTGACTTCTGTCGTGTGGTGGACTTTTTGAAAGCTCGAGTTCCTGGATTAACCGTAGCTACTGACATAATCTGTGGCTTTCCTACTGAGACTGATGAAGACTTTGAGGAGACGTATTCCTTAGTAGAGAAATACAAATTTCCCTCCTTATTCGTGAATCAATTTTTCGCTCGGCCTGGCACTCCGGCTGCTAAAATGCACAGGTTTGTCATCAGATTTGATATCGATCAACATTCGGATGATTGTCCTGTCTGTGGAATTTCTGTAATTTTTCCCCGATTCTTTTAGAGTTGCCTCTACTAGTGAAGTGAAGAATCGCACCAAGCGTATGCACGACCTCTTCCACTCGTACCAGAGTTATGAGGGTAGGGAGCGGTGTCGCATGAGAGTGTTGCTCACAGAGGAGAGTCATGACAAACTTCACTGGGTGGCGCACAATAAGGCTTATGAGCAGGTGGCCACATAATTCATTCCTTGTCTGAGCTGCCTTGACAAACTTGACACAAACTTGATTTTCTATTGAATGTCTGTGGGTTTATTTGTTTACAGATTCTGGTTACAAAGGAAGACGGTCTTTTGGGTCGACTCATCGAAGTGGAAGTGACGGAGGTTGGCAAACATTTTATGAAAGCTCGCATTGTTAATAGAAATCCTGCCCAATCTCTGCCTGTCACATTTGGTGCTGTAGGCGAGAGCAAATTTCCCTGGTTTACTTCCACTTTGAATACTTATAAGGTAAGTTGGCTAGAAATTCTGTTGATAATCATGTAGAAAATTTCTGAGCATTTCATAAATAATCTGCTATATATTTATCACTACTTACAAAATTAGCAGTAGTAAGTTTCAAAACTACAATTTTATTTTTATAAAACATAAACAAAAAGTTTGACCCTTTTCTCTGATTGATTATTTTATTTTAGAAATCTTGGCACTTGCAGGTTGGATTGACGATTCTGGTTCTGTGGATTGCTCTCCGCTTATCCAACACCATCATGAGTTCGGTTTAGATCAAGTCAAATTATTCACAAGAGAAATCTTATTCTGATCCATTGCCCCCCCCCCCAAAAAAAAAAACAATGACGGCTTTTTTTCTCTTTTTGACAATTTTACTACTCGGATCGAAAATGTTTTTCTATCATATTGTAGTGGAATTGTAAACGTGTTGAGGATAGGGATAAAACATAGCGCTGTAAACATTGTCAGAAGGGTTGAAAGGCATTTCCAAGTAGTTCTGATCCCTTAACAATTTAGCATGAAGATCTCGTAATAGACTGTTAATGATTGTTTTCTAATGGTGGATATACAGTTCTACTTTAGCGATTTTTTGTTACGTTTATTGGAAAAACAATTGTTTGGATACTTTACTTTCACTTACGTAGTCAATAAAATAGTGGAGTTATGCTATTTTAAATGTAAACTACATATTATTCAAATAGATCTTTAACTCTACCTAACCCTATCTCCTGTCAAAATTGAATTTTCCATAAATTTCATTAAATATTTATATTCAGTGCTGATACTACTTGCAAATGCATTCAGTAGTAGTTATTGATTAATTAATTAATTATAATATATTTGAATGCATTTTGAAACTGCTATATTATTATTATTGTCATTTGGATATAGGGCTATTAATATTTTTTTAACAGCAACTGTATAGATGTCTTAATTGTGTAAAATTGTATTTGGTTTTATTGAGAGAGAAGTCTGTAATGAAATTTTGTAAATAAAGGTTTTGCTATTTTTTGGAAATCAAAAATTTCGTTAAAACTTTGACTTTTGATTTTTAAATAAGATGAAATTAGTTGTAAATAACAGGTATATCTAGGTACGCCAACCCAAGCTTTTTATTACCTAATTATTATAATGGTGTTTAGGTATGAATCATCATTTTCACCAGACAAGAATTACTTCGTGACTGGAATGATTAACAGGTTCGGTTTTATGCAAAGAAATTAGCAAATTTGGCTAAGTATAATATACATCAGCTTAATATTTGCGGTAGCGTTGTTCGGGCATCTGACAAAGTCAAATGTCTGGGAGTCACTTTCGATGATCATATTGGTCTGTTAATCCGTGATTCATTCTGCTCATATCTTTTTATCGACGAAAATACTGTGACCATGATGGTCAACGCTTTTATTCATTGCGGACTATTGTAATTCTGTTCTCTACGGCTGTTCGGAAAAGAATGCGTCTTGTCTTCGGTCGATTCAAAACAGCTGCGCTCAGCTAATCAAGAGATTACCACCTGAAAGTTCTCGGGATTACTATTAACACTAACCTTCGCCTCAGCGAATACATCACAGGAACCCTGGCAGCATGCGCAAAAGCTCTCTACGCTCTCCGAGTACTTCGATCACATGGCATGCCCCCAATTGCTCTCCACGACGTGTTCCAAGCCACTACTCTCTCAAAACTCCTCTACACCTCCCTGTCCTGGTGGGGAGCGGCCAATCAAGAAGAAAGAAATCGTCTCGAAGCTTTCCTCCGCAAGACCAAACGACTAGGTTACTGCAACCCTCACGGCCTTAATGTATCCTCCCTTTGTGACTCTTTAATAGTATTAAGGAAAACTCCAACCATGTCCTCCACCGTCTCCTCCCTGCCGCCAGGCACACTATGGTTATCGGGTCCGCACGAGACACCATGACTTTCAGCTTCCGGTGAGAACAGCGCTGCTGGAAAAAAAACTTTGTAAACCGCATGCTCTATAAACACATCCAATAACTGTGCCCATAATTTTAAACAGTTTTATGTCTCCCTTATTTTACTCATGTGCGTTTTGTCATATGTTTTAAATATACTTTTTACTTACTTACTTACCACGACGCTGTCCAACTTCCGGTGCTATTCGAGCGCTCCATTGGCCCCCATCAAACAATGGATCATCTTCAAGCAATGCTGCATCTTTCATTCCTGTGTCTATAAATCTTCACCGCTGTAATTACAATCACTCCTCCATTCAATGTCTGGAACTTCACAAGACAAAGAACAGGTATCTTCGATCACGTAACCAACAAAACGTCTACACGTCAGCCAGTTCCCAATGGGAACAGATGTAACGTAACCCTCTGTCGATTTGCAAGCCAAGCTTATGGAACAATTTAGAGAGTGACCTGAGAACTCAGAGTGACATTAACATTTTAAAAAATAAATTAAAGACTATAAATCTGTTTAATCAATGAATTTTATTTACTTGTACCTACTGACTATGTCTCCCATTTTGATTTAACATTTTCTGTTGATATTGTGGTAAAAATAAATGAATAATAATATACGAAGTTATAACGCAGATTTTCTCTATAATAATTAGTTGTCATGCAAAACATTTGGAAGTTGTTAAAATAGAGTTTGATACGGCACTTTAAAATGATTGCATATTGCATTTAATCCTGCCAGGTTAAAATATACACACACAATCTTTATCTAAAAACTGGAATTGCCACTGAGAAATTTAGCTTCTGATACAACCACCAAAACATTCATTGACTTATCAACTATTGGATGTCTCTCTATACCCCTATACTAAAATTTACCATCAGTGATGGGAAATTTAGGAATTTTTATGCGATCCGACCACTGACTGTAGTTGAAAATTCCTTAACTGTCCTATAGTATAACTATACGGATCCATCGAGTTTTTTTTTATAGTATACCTGTGAATAGCTGATAGCTCTCTGTCTGTTAATCTGTGCATGATGGAGCTCTGTACATGGAATGGACAGAAGCTTTGCCTATCTGGATGTCACAGGATGGACAATTTCTTATAGCTTGTGTTCTTCGCACCTTCTAACATATGACTATAATAATCGAATTACCAACTATACAAATTGTAAATAATCCAATCTGGAAAACAAATTGTTTTCTCTAACTGCACAGAGTGTATCAAGCAAAAGGCGACAATATCATTTCCCTCATTCAATTATGAAAGATAGATAATGAAATTCAGATGTCAGCTGAATTGTTCTATTAGAATTTCATTTGAATACATATTAATATATAAACGAAATTGTCCTATAAATCATCGAATTTCAGCATTACCTCCTTCCTCCACGCTCTTGCATGGATATCAGTTTTATCTCTAATCCTGAAAAGCATTTCTATGGTGATGAAAATGCTGCCGATTGTGATGATGATTTAGTTGAGTCTACAACCAGCTGCGACTTCCAGAGAGAGTCCAGCTTATGGTCCATACCGGTGCAATGCAAAGGAGAAAACACCGCTTATAAAGCGCTAATTGGTTTTCATTTTCACGAGAGAGACAACTCCATAAATTCAATAAATGCGCCCACGATTTTTCGAGGAATGCTAAATGATGCGAAAAGTGTCGACCCGTCCTCGAAATTCACCTATGGACTGAGGCTGCAGAGTCTCAATACTAATGGTGAGTTGGATTGAAATCGATTTTCATATCTAGGATTTGGGTATACGGTATAGGGTCTTAATATTAGGAATGAACTTAATCTGAAATCGTTCAGTGTGAAATCGCTTATAGAATGAAATCGCTTAGTGTGAAATCGCTTATAGAATGAAATCGCTTAGTGTGAAATCGCTTATAGAATGAAATCGCTTAGAATGTGAAATCGCTTATAATATGAAATCGCTTATAATATGAAATCGCTTATAGTGTAAAATCGCTTAGAATGGGAAATCGCTTAGTATGAAATCGCTAATAATGTGAAATCGCTTAGTATGAAATCGCTTATAGTGTGAAATCGCTTATAATGTGAAATCGCTTAGTATGAAATCGCTTATAATGTGAAATCGCTTATAATATGAAATCGCTTATAATGCGAAATCGGTTATAATATGAAATCGCTTATAGTGTGAAATCGCTTAGTATGAAATCGCTAATAATGTGAAATCGCTTAGTATGAAATCGCTTATAGTGTGAAATCGCTTAGTATGAAATTGCTTATAATGTGAAATCGCTTAGCATGAAATCGCTTATAGTGTGAAATCGCTTATAGTGTGAAATCGCTTAGTATGAAATCGCTTATAATGGGAAATCGCTTAGTATGAAATCGCTAATAATGTGAAATCGCTTAGTATGAAATCGCTTATAATTTGAAATCGCTTAGTACGAAATCGCTTATGGTGTGAAATCTGTGATGGATAATTTTGAAGGTCTTGGTTTCATATCTGTGTCTGATGAGACGGTGGTATCTGGTAATGAAGATTTCGATTCTTTTTTAAACGTTTATTTCTTGGTCGAGAATATTTCTTATAGTAGCGTTGTAAACAGATTTTAGTTTTTCTGTTGTTAAGAAATTCTTAAGTTGACAAAGGGTCAAGTTCAGAGTGTGACCCTAAGGATTTAGTAGGATTGTTAAGTTTAGAGTTTTACAATTGGAGTCACATCTTATCGATTTTACAATATTTAGTAACTCTGTTTTAGTCGATCTTATTTACCTCATTTACCGTACTTTTTATCTACAGCTTATTTCCATACAATCGATTATGGCATTTGTGAATGCGAAAATATGGAGAGCCTCATTCAAGATGACGCATGGAAACAAACGTACGATTCGGATTTGTCTCAGTATGCTAAAACTCAGACTTTACAAGAAGGTAAGAAGATATAAATGGAAGCTGGAGGTGAGGTTAGAGATTCTGATGAATTCAATTGAGATGAGGAGAGACAGCAGGGTAAGACAGCAGAGCGATAGTTAGACATG
>JAYMFX010011008.1:3049-16012 GCA_036784945.1 Monocelis spectator
TGTTTCATTCTTGTGTTCAGGATACTGTGTGACTGTTTCATTCTTGTGTTCAGGATACTGTGTGACTGTTTCATTCTTGTATTCAGGATACAGTGTGACTGTTTCATTCTTGTGTTCAGGATACAGTGTGACTGTTTCATTCTTGTATTCAGGATATGTTGTGACTGTTTCATTCTTGTATTAAGGATACAGTGTGACTCTGACGGACCGCGCATCTGCTCTGACCCATCTACAGCACAACGTGGACATCAATGTGAAAAATAGAGACTTCTGTGCACCGCAAGATTCCATTCTCTCCTCTTTGCGTGACTCTCAGCGCTGTGACACTGTTCGGGTGCTCGAGTTGGATTGGACAAACCCGCCCGATCCAGACTCGCCATTATCTAAATATGACATTGTGGTTGGCGCAGACTTGGTCTATGACATTGAAATTATGCCGCATTTAGTGAACACATTCAGATCTGTTCTTCATGCCAACAATTATCTCATTCTCTCAACTAAAATTCGTTATCCGAAAGATTCCAACTTTCTCACAAGTTTGCATGAGGAATTTATAGTTGAACAACTATTCCATTGTAATGATACGAATGTTATAATACAAAAAATCCGTACTAGATGATGATCTCTTTAATTTTAGGTTTACTCGTGCTGTTTTTGTTCGATTCTGTAATTGGTGAGCTGCAGTAGAAGGCAAAACACATTGTTCTATTGTTTGAATGATGTTCATACTTTATAAATGAGTGGCCCTTGGTCCTGAATAAAAGCGAATATTATAAAGTTTATCAATTTACTGTCTAAAATTGTAAATTTCAACTTCTCGTTTCTTTTCTTTACTTAGGTACATAATTATTAAGTAATCAACAAAATGTGAGGATTCACTTTTATTAATGCATTGTTTTGGAATGGTTTTTACGAAATGAAGACTACTTACTTGTTTTACAATACTATGTTTTATTATGTTTTTCTTACATTTTCCTTTTATAGTAGCTGGTAACCATAGATTGATACACTACTCTACTTTTTAATGCCACTTGATGTCATACCTTAGCTGTACGTACTTAGCTAAATATAACCATAATTGTATACTTGAGATAGGAAACTATAGATTTGTAGACCGTAATGAGTTTAAGGATTCTAATAAAGTAAACTAATTTACATGGGACTGATTAGGGTAGTCCGTCATGCAGAAGACAAATCATTGGTTACAAATAGGGATATTCTATACTCAATTAATGCCGTGGAAATTTATTCGTTTTTCGATCTTAACTGGGAAATAAAAAATATTGCCAAACTAGTCTATAATAGGACTGAATAAATATACAAATCTGCCACTGCCTTTCGTAATGATATAAACATAATTCTAAAGAATTATTTAAGCAGTATCCTACCTTAAGTCCAGATAATCTATATAGCGCTATACAATATTTCATTCCCGAGCGTACCTAGCCGGGATTCGAACTCTCGACCCCTGGATTGGTGGTCAAGCGCTCTCTACAAAAGAATGACAATTTGAAAGCCTTCTTATACTGCGTGTTAATTCAACTGGATGTTGAATCAGACATAGAGATCATATTAGCACAAACGCCAGCTTAGCGTAGGATTGAATAAATACAAACGTGCCACTGCCTTTCATATAATAGGACTGTTAAGTGACCCTCCAATTACAGTCCTATTGAGTACAGCAATAGCTAAAAACATAGAGATCAGACTAGTTTGTCTGCTCTGACAGAAAATAAATTGCGAGACAACTCAACTTTCAGCTTCGAATCAGAACAACAGTGTTTTGCATACTCTACAAACATATATGCAGTTACTATAACCCATGTGCGGTTTAACACGTGTTTCAATATACCTTTTACGTAATTAAATTTATGGCACAAGCTTGTATTTATTATATGCGATTTAAAGCTCTATGTCAGTAATTATTTATATTTTTAATGTTTTCGATAAAATGAATGAAAAAGCATGAACTTATTAATCCTGGTGTCTCAATGATAATTGAACACTTTGCAACCATACTGTCTAATCGGTTTAGCTTTTATTAATAAGAAATCAAAGAAGCTTTACATTTATTTTCGAAGTAGGTACATATAAATACATTCAGTTTTTATACAAGTCTACAAAATCAGAAACCAGTTAAACCTTTGATTATATATTTATATATGTATATGTACAAGAATGAATTATTTCTTATTTATCTAAATATACACTATTCAAATCAAAGTGAGTTTGGATTGAACATATTTTTTTTATCTAAATATACACTATTCAAGTTTAACTGAATTAACAGTTTATAGGTAGTCCTCCTTAAACCATAGTGGTGTACAAATGCATAGATATGGGCAAACAAAATCAATACACAGTCTGATTATATCGTACTTAAACAAACAAGCCTTTATAGCGACCTTGATCTATTGTACTCTGTCTATTAATAGATTTGGTAGGCGAAATAATCGGAGTATATTATTTAAGCATGTTTGGAATCCGAAATCAAATATTCGATCATATCTATTAGCTTTAAGAAGAGTTTACAAATTAAAATGACTAATAACAAAATAATTAATCACTATCATTTTCATTGTCGACAATCTTTTGTGATTTCACTGCTAATTTTATCTTCAAGTCGCGTTTCCTCTCCTTCTTTTCAGCCCTTCTCTTGGCAATATCCATGAGAGCGACTTCCTCATCTTTAGGATCAATAGCGAAGTCATCATCTTCAAACAAAGCTTGAAATCTTGTTGAATCCACTTTATAGGCTAGAGGCTTATTCACTACTGGCTCATGGTCACTGTCCTCTTCATTTGCCGCAACTAGACGTGATGAATGAGATTTTTCAATTTTACGCTTAGCCTGTGTCTGATTATATTCTTTCAAATTAAATGGTTTCGCTAAAGATTTCGCCTTCTCGTATAATCTACTGTCAATGAAATAGCCGTGCATATAAGCTCTCAATAAATTTGTTCCAATCAAATGTCCCAATGTCAAACTCTCCAATTCAGCGCGTGTTATAAATTTATAACCATCGAACATTACACTCTCCGTCTTGCACTCATCAACAAGTTGGTCAAGATAAGGACACCATTGCGGAGAATCACCTAGAATTACAAAAAAAATTATTCAATAAAAAGTACCTTGGACTGATGACCAAGTGCAATTTAACAACGCCATCGATATTTACGATGGCATATTGTTACAGCAAGTTTTACAATAATTTGTTAAATTGAATAACAAAAAGGCTTACCCAATAATGGAATAAAATATGTAAGAATCTTTGGTGATTCATTTGCAACAAAAATGAGACCACTGTCTGGAAAATGATAAAAATGGTTTAATTTCTCTCCCGGTTCAAATGCGGTCCAAGTTTCCCCATTCTCTTGACTCCAAATCTTCAAACAACGACTATCTATGGATATCACTCTCTCATTATCTGGAAAAGACATTGTCTTAATTGGAAATCCATAGCCATGATCTTTTGTCAACCATGGCTTATTTTGTCGAATATCGAAGAGATAACAGAAGCCTGTGTCTGTGCCCACTCCAATATTTAGTGAATCGCGATAAGAAAGTGTAGTAATAGATGGTATATGAGATCCAGGATTAGAAAATTTGGCAATATCTAAAGTGCCCGCTTTCTTGTGAGTTCTACAATCATAGCTTTCAACTTTACCATCATCAGAGCCCACTAATAAGATATTATGCAAATCATTGTAAGCACAGCAATTCAAACATGGTGATGTTGTAGGGAATCCACCAAGAAATCTCCCTTGTGATAAATTGATGCGATAGATTTCCGATTTTTCACCAATGGCAAATAGATCACACGTTGGTGGACAGAATGCCATATCTCTACCCGGACACGGAATTCTCACTTTAAAGAATTGACCCTCACTAACATGAAAGTCAATCCACCTGTCATCTTCCAGCAAAACAAATTTGCTATAATCTTTCTCTAAAAATAAGATTTTGTGAGCCTGTCTGTCAATGCAACGCTCAAATTTTAAAGCTAGATCGGTAAGCTGATAACAGCGCACACGCGGCTTGTAAGTGCCAAGAGTAAAGAGATACTTCTGATCTGGTGTTGCAGTGACATAGTCGCACAATGTGGGCATATCAAGATCCTGAATCAATTCAACTCGTTTCTGTAATTCTGTGGATTTTTTACGCAAAAGTCTTTTCTTTCTATCAGGTAACCAATCTGGTAAAGACCTACCAGCATTTAGATTGTAAATTTTAACATCGTTTGATGATATAACTTGCATTGTTGCTTCCTAAAAAATATAATTGAACTTAACAATAAATTAATAGAATTAAATAAGATTTGAAAATACAGTTTCTTTATGAGTATAGGTGTGCTTAGGTGTTATGATGAAATTTGTGTCATGAAATAGTCATTTTTATTTTCAATGTAGAACTATATTTAAAAACAAATTAAAAGCTTTTTAAGTGTCCTAGTTAATTATATTGGATTCAGATTACTAATTATTAAATAAATGGTAAATATCAGAGATATGTTATAAAATAAAATATTTTTATGGCTAAAACCTCTATGCCATATAAATTATGAAAAAACCATCTTGAAAATGATTATTAATGATCATTGCATTCTTCATTGATATCTGACTGAATTTAGATATTAGGCTTGCATTAAAAGCCTTTATTTGTGTTTATTCTAAAAGCAAACTAAAAATATCTTTCTAGTCTAAATAAAAATTGTATTATGTATGAATCTTAGATTTTTTGAATAATAACAGGCCAGAAAACTACCTATAGGTGTTTCTGCAAACATTTTGTAGTGTAATTATGTTATTGTTCAGTAGTTCAGTATATACTTGAGTATGTAGAAAAATAAGTGCTTAACCTGATTTTTATCTAAATGAAAAAATATACAAGGAACTTTAATTAGTATTCATAATTAGTCGTTATTATATAGCTGATAACAATATAAATGAATTTGCATAAACCTAGCGTGAAGATATCAAGACTTATTTCAAATACTAGACGCATTTCATAATGATTTCAACAAAATTCTATATTACTTTTTAAATATTTATTTATATTTATATACTTTATTGCATTCTAATTTATTTCAATATTTATTTATATTTATAAATTTTATTCCATTACAAGATACATAGATTTGAATATTTATTTTCCTATATAAAGAATTGTTGCTAAGTCAAACTATGATAAGTTTTAAGAAAGTAGATTTAATCATTTTGTTTAATGAAAATTAGAATTTGTTTGTTTGTAGAGTAACAACTAAAAAGCTCCTTTATTAAAAAACTTCCTTTTCGTAATAATTATTAAAGTTATTTTTGTATACCTCTTTATTTCACATCTAAATAAAGTTATTATCCTTTATTGTTTTTCTCTTTGTTTAACATTCAAATAAAGTTTTGAAAAACTATTTTTTATGTTTTTTGGGACCATACTGGGAGTTGGGAAATATTTTTCGGAAATTTTGTTTCTTCCCAAATAAATATATGAAAATTTTAAAGAAAAGTGAAATACAATTGCATTGGAAAGGAAAACATTTTTTACCATTTTTTAATTATGTTCTTCACAATTTATAAAAAGAACGTTTTAACTCTGAATTTGTATCTTCCCAAAATGTAATTTGTAGATCTATGATTTTTGAATACAATTAACTATGATTGTTCACTATAATTATCTATATAGCATAATCTATGATCAAATGAATCAATGCTAGGCTACTTTACAGACAAAAAGTAAATTATTATGAAATTCAATTTTATTGATTTAAATGGATTACAGAATTGCTGTCAGTCTTATTTAGTTAAAATAATTTAAATTCATCTCTTTTCAATCAGGATAATGCTTAATCTGAATGGTATCTTATCTATTATATATTTAGAATTTTGTTAACATAAACTTCTCATGTTAACACTACTTCTCCTTCATTTACAAAACAATATAATTTTAGCAAAACTCTATGCTTGAAAATATATGTGTATAAAGGAACAATTTTGTTTAAGCTTGATATAATTTTTAATTTAATTGTTATATATACTGAAAATGAAAAACATTCAACATAATGATATTCATAAAGTGAAAGGTTGATATCAAATTATAGAAACACTTAATATCTATTATTAATTAACTAATAGAGATCAAATAACAATAGTTATTTGAAAAAAAGACAAAGTATTATCTATTTAAACATAATTCATAAAATTACACTTATTTGTAGATATTAAAATGCTAAGCTTAATTGATTTTTCCAAAAGTTTAATTCTAAAGGCAACTGCTTCAAAATATATGTATACAAAATCAATCAAATTAAATCTGACTCATCTTTCATTATTTATCAATTAGACAGGATGGTTTTGATAATGTTACAGAAAAATAATATTTTTATTCATATTCTAGAAATTCTTTGTATTGCTACTGCTTTTTAAAACTATATTTTACAATTTTTTTATTATAGTCACCATGCCCACAACTGAGCTTTATGTTGCTTCTATTGATGAATATCATGCAAAGATAAAAGAATATTCTAATCAACGAACCCTTGTTCTTTTTGGGGGTTCAACTGATGAATCAAGTGGAGAAAGCTGGTCAGCAGATTGTAGAAATGGTGATTTGAATATGATTTTATTTATTTAAGAATAACTTCTTATCAGCAAAATATCAAAAATATATTAATGAAAACCTATTCACGTTTTGATATTTATTTGATTCATTCTAGCTGAATCTGTTATAGAAAAGGGTTTGGAAATTTGCCAGGAGGATACTGTCTTTTTGTATGTTGAAATTGGAAATGAAACCTCGTACGTATTTTCTTCCTTTCCATAAAATGTTTTATTTGTTATTATTTAAAATAATGGGATAGGATGTTAACTCCAAGAACATTCTAAGAGTAAAAGATTTATTAGTTTTTTAGTTGGAGCATCATTAATTGATTTTATCACCCAAATAAAGAAATTTAATGTTCAATATATCTTAAATATTAAATTTTTATTTAACTCTTGTTATTATAAAGATTTTAATCATACATGAACAATTTCGTGTAATTAAAAAATACTTTCTAAATATAATTATAAATGCATAAATGTAATTAAAATAATAAGATTGAAATCTTTATTAGAAATTTTGTGGTGTAGTGATTGGATCATAATCAATTATGAATAAATGAAAGTAGATAGTAGATCCAAAATAAATTAGAATAAATGTATTCATGAAATCTTTATAATAATAACAAAATTAGATTTTTGTGGCTTTAGTGAATTTAAAAGTTTTTCCTAGTTTATATGGTTACAATCGAATATTTATTTTTGTTTCAGCTGGAATGATCCGGAAAATGCTTTTCGAAAAGATTCTAAAATTCAATTGAAAGCATTGCCAACTTTAATGGATTTAAATTCTGTAAGAAATATTTTTGATTGCTTATAATTGATTACAGGTGAATTAAATTCAAAATCATCATATTTTTTGATTTAACTGTGACAAATATTTTAGTTTACATCTAAATTTATGTATGTACATGAATGTGTACAAACATATTGGGTGTGACTCAGAATTGATCTCTTTCAATCAACACTTAAATACCCCCTCACCTAATTTGGTTGAATTCAGATATTTGACATTTTCTGAAATTTTACAATTACTTGCTCCTCAATTCAAATCCCACTTCAGTATTTCGTAAAGTCTTATTTCGTATGCGTTATATGATCTCTCTAACCGTACACCAAATTTATAAAAATATTTAAAGACGTCAATGAATTACAAGATATACATATATTTAAATTATTTTAGGAGAAGAAATTAGAAGGAGCAGATTGCTTAAATATTGAAGCTGTCACCAAATTTTTCTCTTAAATGAGAAAGGAGGCATCAATCAACTCGAAATATCTACACAAACATAAACAATTAAAGCGACTTGTGTTGTTATGACATCATTAGTTGACATTTTCTTCCTCTTTGCTTTGAACAACAATGCAACAACACTTATTCTAATATTGGGGGTCGGTGTTTGGTTTTAGTTTGATTCGATTTGATTTGTTAATTAGCTGTGACTGTGAATTAATTTTAAGTTGTAAGTTCATTTTATTTTCTCATTCTTTTTCCTGCCTAATACGCAATATTGCCTTTGGTTTTTGTTCTTGTTTTACTAAAAGCATTTTTTTGCTTGCCTCTGTTCTTCTCGTCTCTGCTTGTTGTTGATTTAAACTGTTCTTCTGTGCACAGCATTGCACACATAAAATTGTATATTAATTGTCTTGGTTGGGATTTTTAAATTAATGTTTTGAGCTTTGTTTTTCAATTTTCATTCCTTTTGAACATTTTAAGATTTGAATAACCAATGCCAATAGTTCTTTCATTTAGCGGTCTTATATTATCGAAGCATATTATTTTTTTCTTGTTTAATCTATATCTCTTCATGCTTTATATCATCGTTTGCTGAAAAATTGTAATATCTAATGTGTTTTAGCTTGTATTTTACATATACGTCAATCTGGACACATATTAGAATGCATTTATTTTATCACTATTTATTGTTGTCGATCGATTGCCAATATACTGAAATATCTATAATTAAAAACACTTTTATTTTTTGTTTACATTTTATATTATAACGACGTTAATTTTTGTTCAACTGAATCGAATTATTATTGTGATCTTTATGTAACAATATATCAGAGATAATTTATTGTTTGGTGATACTGCTTATAAACACCCGGATAAAATATTAAATATAGTTAAAGCGGTTATATAAAACAAGGCATGATTCAATCGATAATCAAGACCGGTGCACTTCTGGTGCAAATTTAATACATAGCTAAACATGAGAATGTGTTTCAGTAAATAAATGTCCCTAATTTTTTTATAGGTACATAGGTACTTGTGTGTATGATGCATCTATAATTAGAACAATTTCATGAATGGATTTTCAAATTTGTAAAGTAGGTATATATAAATATATTATACAAATTTATTAAGAAAAATTATAAATACCTAGGTAGGTATGTTTACAAAAGGATCCAAAGACAGTTAAAATTACTGATTGGGTGACCCCTTTTAATTATCTAATATCTATATTAAAAAGAGAAATAAAATAATTTAGGATGAAAATGAAAAAATAAATAAAACCTTAAAATTAATTAGGCACAAATATAAGTCTTTGATACGCATGCATGCGTAATAGTTATAATTATAACTATCTATATGTGGTTGAATTCAGGTAGGCATGTTTGTCGGCTGGTAATTGCGTGTGTGTATCGTTGTATCGTTTTGTGTATGTTTATTTGTTTGTTTGGTGGGCGGCGTCGGCGTCACCATCATCTCAGTCTCAGTCTCAGTACGCCGTAGCTAGCTATTTTTACACGGGGGGGGCAAGATCCCAAAAAGGCGCACATATTTAGAACAACCCCGTTTTATATTTAGAAGGCGCTGTTACAGGCGCTGTATTCACAGGGGGGCAACTGCCCCCTGCCCCCCCGCTAGCTACGGCCCTAAATATAAATAGATATAATTTTATACTCGATCTTACAGGTACACCCATAGAGATCGGACAGTTTATTTCCTCTTGACGAAAATAATGTCCGATCCATAGACATTAAATATTGTGTATAATACAGTATATTTAATGTCTATGGTCCGATCTCTATGGCTATAATTATAAAAAAAACATGCTAATAAAATCATCGTGTTTATTTTATTAAAACCAAAAATGTATATCTTGTTGATGCAGCAAAAGAAACAGATTCAAAATACACTTTTTTGTAAATTTTAGTTCAATTAAAATGATGACAAATGACAAAAATTAATAAAATTTGTTTATCTATACTAAACAAAATGCTGAATTTTCCCAGATCAGCTGTTTACTCGGTTGCTTAGAATAATCAGCTGATATTATTCACCTCTACAACTTTGTTCTATTCTATTGAGAAAGTATTATTGTGTTTATAGGATTGTATTTTGATCTTATAAAACTATTTAAAGGGGTAAATAAGAATAATATTCATTTTGCTGGCTCAATTATCAATTATGCATAATTGACACACAAAGTAACCTTGACCTACTTTTGAAAATAGATTTTAATTTCAGTTTCAGAAATTTCTCAGTAACTTTCCTATATTATTGAAAATATTTTCAAGAATGTCATCTCCCAGTCCAGGAAAGAAAAGAATGGATCATGATGTCATCAAACTGTATCCTTTTCTACACTTTTAGATATGCAAATTGATAATTGCATATATAAATATTATTCATGTAGTATTTTAAGCTATAATTGTTTTTTTTAGATCAAATTTAAATGCAGTAAAATCTTTATAGTCCTCATTTATTTTTAAATATTCATGAGATTTTCAAAAGAAGATACTTTAATCCTGCCTGTACTGCTTTATAAAACTCTTTGTAAAAAAACTAATTTTTACTTATGATACATTTTAAAACACCATTCATATAATTCTATAGGTATGTGTCATTGTGCCTTAAAGACTTTTTATATGAAATTCAATCTATGAGGATATGACACACTTGGAAAGTTAGGTCTAGCTTATTTTAATATTTTTGAAAATTATTTGAAAATCTTTGATTTTTTATTTTGTTAAAATAACTCCCCCTTATATATAATGTTACAACACACTTAGGTTAATTGTTATCAAGTATATGAAATTCAAAAAAATCTGTTCATTTTTATTGGTTTCTCATTAACTATATTTTTCAACCAGCAAATAATTGGTTTTTGTCAAATATATTTCTCAATACATGTTTATATAAAGTTACACCAAACATTTTGGTTTAATTTTGAATTTCTCAATGTTACTATTCTTTAGAACATAGTGATAAGGAAGTTACATATGCAGATATTAGAATAAATATACAAATAACCATTTTTATTTAGAGAAATTCTTTATTCTATTAATCATTTAAATTATAGATGTTAAATATTATGCTACCAGGATTTATCCTATTATATACTTATCACCTATGATTACTTTTATAAACACCATATGGCATAGTATGCATATCTACTACTATCTACTCTGCATAAACCAGACACCCATTAATCTAAAAACTGTGTGGGTTTATAGAAAGTGAAGAATTAAGGCCAAGATACCAGTTTTAAGTACCTACTTTGCAGTTTATTTGCAACTTCAATATTATGCCAATTAGAATGCATTTGATTATGGATTCACGCACAATTATCTCTCTCTATTGATTACCCATAGCTAAATACATTATAATACTGTGTAAAGGACTGCAAAAGCATCTTGTGTATAGGTATTATTTATTAACTAAGTTACAAGTGTAATCTAGTCTAAAATATTTATTTAAAAAATGTACTTTTATATTTATTTAAAGTTTCTTATAACATATCAAAACATATTTTGAAATTACCTCAAAATAATTTTAAAGATCTAAAAGTGTCAGTCATTATCTTATTATTAATGTAAGTAAATTTGGAGAATAGGTATAATATGTATCTTTTGCAATATTGTATTTTAATCATGTATTAAAATACATTCACATTTAATAAAATGAGCTTTGAGAGACGAAATTGAGATGATCAAATAACAAAAATTAAGGGTTAAATTTCTAGAATTCTGAAATGGAGTTAATTGTTTTGAGCTTGAATCTACTTATAAATAAATTTATGAAGTATCTTTAATGAATATCTATGATGATTAGGTATATTGCTTTATTTTCAATTTTCCTTTAATTGAAATTATGATTTCTAATAATAATCATATAGTTAAGAGTTCTTATTTCATTTTGATTTATTTGATGACTGTGTGATAAAATTTCCTTAGCTAATAAACATCTCTAGTATTGAAAGTAAATATGAAGTAACCGTACTTGGTGGATTGAATGAATTGATGGTTAGATTTCCTGGACCAGCTGAGAGTATGTCAATGAATAATTGTCATTTCAAAAGACATTATTATCCTCTGCATTAGCAATTTTATATTCCTTATTTACTCTTCAGCTCCATATGAAGGTGGAATTTGGAAAGTCCGTGTCGATTTGCCTGAACGCTATCCCTACAAATCACCATCGATTGGTAAATTTCATTTCATGTTAAGGCACAACCATATTATAGAGAAATATTCACAGACAACTAATTATACAAATTTTTCTATATTTAAGTAATTTTACAATTATGTATTTATTATCGTTTTACATATTTACTTTTTAGGATTTCTTAATAAAATTTTTCACCCGAATATTGACGAGGCGTAAGTACCTATATTCTCTCCTCTATACTTGTCCATATATTCTCTCCTCTATACTTGTCCATATACTCATTAATTTCATTGCTATCAGAGTTTAATTTCACTTGTGTATTACAGGTCTGGAACAGTATGTCTGGATGTCATAAATCAACAATGGACTGCGCTCTATGGTAAAGTTAATACTTACTTATAGTCTAATCCTATGTACATATTTAAAGACCATTCGAATCCGACTTATGCAAGTTTTACAAAAATCTTAATTACATAGGTTCACAAAACGTTTTTAAAACACGACCAATCACACGTTAATCTTACGCTCTCTACACTACTCTCTACTATCCTTCCAAAACTTTATGGTTCTACACTTAAGGAATTAGACACAATATAGCCGAAAAAATGACCGAAAAATGACCTAATATATTCCACATTCTGCAGAAGCCTAAACTTATGCTACAAGACCGATCACACGCAAGAGCCAAACTTCTCTTTATAATACTAAAATTTCATGCTGATATCTCAAAGATATTGTACCTATATAACCATCTTAAAATATATTGAAGTTTTCAAACTTAACGATAGTTAGTTTATTGTACATAAAATCCTCATGACATTATTTTGGCCATTAGGTCCGACTCCTATTTTGGCCATTATGTCCGAGTAGTGAACATTAACCTAATATAGTCATGGACATTAACCTTATATAGTCATGGACATTAACCTTATATAGTCATGAACATTAACCTTATATAGTCATGGACATTAA
>JAYMFX010011119.1:0-46055 GCA_036784945.1 Monocelis spectator
TAAAGAATCTACTCGTGGCTTTGCCACTCGTAGATTCTTATCATAGAAATCCTCTAAACAGTTAGTTATCATACACATAACATACATTACCTATGTACATATGTTTACCTAAAGAGGAGATCATTGTATAGATCAAATTGAATATATGTATTCTCTTTTAGGGTTCACTTAATTGGAAGAAAGACAATTTACTAAGTGAATTCGTGAACAATATAATTCCGTATTTAAATGATCCAGTATTTTATCCAAAGATACAAGTTTGTTTGTTACAGTTAACATATTATCACATAGTATATCTATATTAAATTGTATTACCAATTATAATTCACTTAACATGTCTTATTGTAAATTGAGACCTGTTCATTTACGGAATCTGGATTAACACGGATGGGACTTTAAAAATTAATTTCAAGGGGATACCTATTAAAATGACTCAAACATTTTCTAAAATATAAAGGACAGTCTATCATTCAATCATAATTCGAGTTCCAATTCGAGAGACAAATCTCGATACCAGATCAAAGTACCACAATAATCAGTATAATGCAGAAAGTATTTATTCAGTTAGCAATAATGCTTGTAGCATAATTCATGATATAAATATATTTGACAAAAAACAATTATTTATTAAAGTGCAGTAATAAATAATCGTCAGGATTTGTACACACTACTTAACTCATCATCAAGTAGTGTAACTAAGAAGGATCTCAACCAGATGCAGACTGTTTTAACCTGATTAGACATCATCAGTCGGATATAGAGACATCCCCCTCCTTGTTAAACCAAATTAGTCAGTCAGTAAAATTTTATTTGTGATTAAAACACAGGTGTATCATCTGTTTAATGGCACTTCTACCTAACAAGCATATAAACATAACAGGGTTGAAGCACAAATAAAAGATAAAATGGTATTTTCTGCCAAACAGGCACTTCCACCGTTGTTGTTGTTAGAAAGTTTATTTATTGATAAAACAAAGGGTGTTTCTGCCTAGAAGGCACTTCCACCGAAAACAAAGTCAAAAGTGTCATACAAACTGACTATTATTCACCAAAGCTTTAAAATTTGCATAAAAAAGCTTTAAAACGACTTTTGCAAAATACATGCAAACAAATTACGATATTGAGCCAATATATTCATGATAAATATATTTGACAAAAGCCAATTATTTATTAAAGTGCAATAATAAATAATCATCAGGATTTATAATACACTACTTAACTCATCTCAAGTAGTGTATACAAAGGAGAATCTCAACCCGATCAAAGTACCACAATAATCAGTATAATATAGAGAGTATTTATTCAGTAATTCAGATAGCAATGCATAATTTTTAGCACATCACCTATCTGTTTTACTTTGTGCCCTATTATGGCATGGCAATGTACGGATTATTCAAATTGAATTACACATGGATGAATGATTGGTCATATTTTTTTCTGGGAGCTATTTTACAGGTGAGTGCCATATTATATCTTTTAATGAAATTGAAATTTATAAAGAAAAAATGTAAATTAGATATGTAAATGTGAAGAAACTTGATAAATTAATCTTTTCGGTTCCAGCAGGAAATTCGTCTGTAAATAACATGTTTCGGGTAACCAAACTGTTCCTCATCAGGAATATAACCAGCGATAGAGATGAGTGTTATAACTATAGATATTATTATATGCTGTCTCTGACTCAGAAGTGAAATTAGAACTTATTTGGTCAATTTAAGAGGATTATAATTTCATGTAGTATATAATATTATAATCATGAATAAGTCCTAACAATCTAAGAAGTTTCTGCAGATCAAAATTCCTAAATTTTGCGTCGGATTATAACACAGTCCACTGAAATTATCGATTTAATGAAGTTATTTTTTTTCAAATTATAGCTGCAAATTCAATAATTTTTCATTTCAGGGTCAATTCAGTTTTATTGGAGCTTCATTGCACGATTCCACATCACCTCTTTTTCGATCTCCTCAAGTTGGGAAACAGTTGTCTTTGTTCTGGATAGTAAATATCATCCCAGTTATTGTTCACTTACTTCTGTTATACCGCAGTGTTGGCAGCGAGGAGCCACAAAGATACGAGGATATAATATCTGGCAAGAAGACCAGCAGCTCTAAATCTCAATGATTTTGATTTATCAGTTATATTAATTCAATTGCAATTGTACTTATGATTCTGCCTTCTGTTGAGACAGTTGGTATCATTATCTATATTAAATAAACTATACCTATTCCTCAGGTGATATTGAATTGACCTTACTTAATTTTACGATATTATAATTAATTAATGTTTGATGATGCGTGAGAGTCATAACCATTGATATCATGAGAAGCAGCATAACTGTTAAATCTATGACTTTTGGCGGCAAATAAATTTAATAGCGCATTTAAACAAATTAACTTTTTTAGTTTTAAATGTGTTATTTGGTTAAGTAATGAAATAGTACCTATAATAGCATGAAATATTATTAAAGACAGTAGAGATAAGGTTAAATAAAACACAACTATAATATTCCCATTTTTATGGTAACATAAAAACACAATCTGTGTATGTAAAAAGCTATATACTGATTATTTATACTGATTTGTTTCAAGTTATTATCTAAAATTTGTTTTAAAATGGCGCCTAAAATGTTGTGAAGAAACTTATATTGTTATGATTGATTCGCTTGGTCACACCCAAATTTATACAATTCAATTGAATTATTTCCGATGCTATGTTTTCGTGATATATTTCTCATTAAATATTTTTAAAATGTCACGATCTATTCTATAAACAATTTCGTGTTTCTATAACGTTTATAGGTTGCCTATTCCTCGTCATTATAGCAATTATATAAGTGAGAAATTGCACATTGTTATGAAATCCATTAATTCCTAATGTTAAACCAGTCGTTATAGATTTTCTTAACTACGTAGGTATCGCACCAGTAGGTAATAGAAAAAGCAGCCCATAACTACCCAGCTACCCAACACGAATTCAGTTCCCTTCTCGTTCAGCCACGCCTTAAATGTCTCGCTTGCAAAATGAATGCGATGAAACTATAAAATCTACATTCTCTCGAATAATTCGTGAATTCTACAAGAACATATTTGTCTAATCTCTTTCTCAGTAAGTAATTATAAACTTATACTATATCAATGATATCACAATTTACCCTTATTTATATTAATCAAACACTGACATGAGTTTTGAAAATGAACTTTGAGATTCAATGAGACGCATTATGAGTTACTAAGGAAAAACAGCTTACAATTACTTTTTTATGTACATAGATTAGATAACATACTAAAAGTTACGTATAAAATTAAAATATTGAAAAATGTTTATTTTACAAATATGTAAACGAGCCCAAACCCTTCAATCTAAAATTCATTTATATTTACACTTTGTATGCTAATGCAAAAGTAGCATATTGTAGCATATCATAAAATTACTGACTCTGGTCAGTAATTTTTAAATTTTTAATCTAATAGAAACAATGTAGATAATACAAAGGCCAAAACAATCATGCTTTCGCCTTCGACCAAAGCCAACCTCCCACACCATATCACACAACGCAGAGAAATCAAGAGATCTCTAAGGAATTTCTATTAAATTGAAGTTTTTAACATTGCAAACTAACGCAGAGTACAAATTTATATCCGACACAAACCACCCGACACGCTTTATTCAGTCCTTCAGAGTTGAATCAAGAATCAATGTGTTTGACCACTTGAACACTACCAGCGGGTACCATAATCAACCCTCTCAGACTCTATCCGTACCCTAAGGGTCCGAAAACTACTTAAAATTTATTTGACCATCTACCAGTTTTAATTCGTAACTAATACATATCCTTTTGAGTTGAACCAAGCATTTATCTTATCCAGATCTACCACAGGTCACCAATTTTAACCTCTCCGATCTAATTTTGAACCCTCAAGGTCCAAAATTTGCATAAAAGAAAAAATTTTCATCTCCGGTCCCCTCTTGATCTTGATAAGATGAACAAAATAATAATTGGTTCAACTCAAAGGGATGTTATACGGAGTTACGAAATAAAACTTGTCGGGTGGTATATTTTAAGTGGCATGAAATTGACACTTAATTGTATACAGAGACCTCGACTCATAGACTCGAATCTTCACAAATATTTTCATAATTAAACTCAAATGATTAATTTTAGATCACTCAAATAATTATGAAGCTATTACTGATATTGTTCATGACTGCTTTGATTGTCGCCATAGTGAGTATTGAAAAAGAATCCTATTTTATTAAGAAATTGATATAAAATTAACTCATCTTTGTCTCTTTGTCAATGAGAAATTAGAAATATAAATGGAAGTATCGAAATGAGCTCAAGAATGGACTTTTCCAGAGTTCGAATAATGAGCTGAAATTTAAATAAATAATTTTAACAGTTTAAACAAAATAAAACAATGTTATACTTTATAAAGTCACTTTTATAGGTAACTATAATGATTAATTGCAAATTACAACTTGTTTTACATATTAGATTTGATTTGATTGTTAAATACAGGGTTGACGGTTCTTTTTTGTGAAGATCATAAGTTTTGATTTATTGTCATTGAGTATAAGTCCCTGGTTAAATATTTATGAATGTTTATGAATATTTTCCTGATTTTATCACCAGCAAAGTCACTAAACTAAGGAGTAAAAAAATAATAATTGAAGAGTGTAATAAATACAATTTCGATAAATATACCTAATTTATGCTGAATTATTTTTTATTTTAGAAAGGCGATTTGTGGAATGTGAGTATTATATAAATTATTATTTGGCATCATTTATAGTTTTGATACGAATATTTAATGGCGGCTTTAAATGCGCCTGTTACGAATCGAGGACCTTATACGAGTTACTTTTGGAAGGTGGATTTTTGATTAACCGAGTGATTCTATTGGTCAATAAAAAGTATAATTGAGCTAATCCGCGAGATGACATTTCAATAGTAACACTGGAATTTTAAGACAACTTATATTGTAGGTAGGTAACATATCTATCATCAAATTTAGAGTTGCAATTCATAGCAATTCATAAAATACTGACTATCCATTTGACTATAAGGCAAAGCCACAGATATGGATATAGATAGATAAAATATCTTCAATTTTTAACAGCTGTAGCAGCTTCTATTATTCTTATTGGCCAATCGAATCGAACGGTTAGGTAATCGAATCCTCAGTCCAAAGCTAATTCGTAAAATGAGACAAATTATGTAATTTTTTCATTCTCCCAATTGCAGGAGTTGAATAATTTCGGAAATGAAGAGCAAACCGCAGTGAGCCATAACCTATTTTTAACATTTTTGTGTCACTTGAAGTTTGAGGAAAATCAAGTTTCGGAAAGTTTGACGATATAATATGCCTGTCACAGTTTCAAAGTTGCCACTACAAAACTCAATCTTGTGTGCTTCTTCTTCAACCTAATCCCTAAAAAAATTCATATAAAGATTTTCGTAATGTATAGGACACCCATAGATATCAGAACCAACTTCGTGGTTGGCTGGTTCTTGATCAATGGGACTGTTAAGTGACCCTCCAATTCTATGGAAATTTAGACTTTCCTTGGATACTACATAATCTCTGAATGCTCTTCGTATCCAAGGGAAGTCATTTTCCATAGAATTAGAGGGTCACTTAACAGTCCTATTACACCTATCTGTCAATTTTACATAGCCTTGGAAACTATATCTATGGCTTATAGGAGACAAGTAATTTTATTAGCACAGTAAAACAAGTGAAATTTTTTTAGTTGTTAATAATCTACGAGAGTTATCTTATCGATAGTTAATATCCATTAAACATATTTAAACAATTATGTATATTTTTTCAGTTTGAAAGAGTGAAGCGAAATGCCCGGTTTCCACCCAATATCCACGGAAGAGTAAGTTTACCAACTACGTTTACTTGGTACATATAGATAGATATTAAATAACAGTTTATAATACAGTGAAACAGTGTGACGTTTGATATAATTTGATTGGCTTTCGGAATTTCTCTTCTATCGGATTTACACACTTCATTATAAACACGAGTCTGTGAAAATATGTGAAATCTCCTTCGAGTTCTAATATATAAAATACAAATGTTAAAACGCTTAAAATTTATAAAAAGTTCTTTTAAACTTTTAATAGGTGTGTGATGTGTATTTTCAGCATAGATTTGGGAATTATTTATAATTCATAAATAAAACTGGAGCTTTCATATAGGATATTACAATATCACATTCATATTTTAGTTACCACTTGGACCCGTAAGTGTTTGTTTTTTATATAATAATAGAATGTAAAGCTACATAATTTAGATAGAGTAGTTAAACGTTATTTTTGTTTCAAAATAAATCATTATGCAGACTTTTTTGTATTTTCACAGATGTTGCCTCCTCCAGTAAGTTCTAAAAGTTCATAAAATAAACAGAAAAATATTTAGAAAATACTGTTTGAATCTTTCAAAATAAAGATATGAATTAAACGTTTAATAGAAATATTCTATAAAAATTCAATGAACGCGCCTATTAAAAATTCAATTTTTATGAATTTTCCTTGATTTTAGGGACGACCTTATCGAGATTTTCCTGACCATGTATGAATAAGAGGTTTATTGAAAAATAATTTGAGTTGAGATCTCATCATATATACTTAAAACAAATACTTTATCCTAATTTTCAGGAGGACAAAGAAGATAATAATGGTGGCCCACCAGGAGTAAATAATAATTTTGTTTATAAAGATTTTTATGAACAGGGTTGACAATTTTAAAGTCAATCTTTATGTTAAAAACTGAACAAAGTCTTGCAAAATGTATCTGACATTTGATACAATTTTTGAAACAAACTTATGGTCATCACAGCTGTTTATTTAAATATTAAATTGAATATTTTTTTGATTGGTTTGGAAACTGGCTATCTTGATGAAATAAGATTCATAACAATTCGTTGTTTAAATAGAAAGATAATGAGGTCCATCCAAAAATTTGGGATTAAATTGTTGACTGATAGTTTCTATTTTTGTTTAATTGAAGCATTTCATTATTTTTTTTTACTTAGCAGCGTAATTCTAAATGTTCGGTGTCTGTTTTTGTTTATTTTAGAATTAAATGAATTGAGGAAAGGAAGAAGGCACATCATTATTGGAAATATTTTCTACTAAATACAATCAATCATTATCGATATTCAATTTATATAAAGCTTTCATTTTCATTCATTATCACTTCGAATTGTAACTTTAAACTGAAAATAAATACATGAATAACTCGTCGCTCATATAGCTAAAGGAAAATAAGGAGTTTGATAGAAATTTCAGCGTTTCTATTATTATGTACAGTAAAACAATAGATATCAAATGTTTTTTGTTTTATTGTGTCAAATAAAATCGGATTTATAAAACAGTATAAAACCCCATACCTATTAAATTATAACATGGAGTATGAATAAATTAGTTCTTATAAAAATGGGTTGATTTCACCGGAAGATTTCATACATAAATCAAATATGGATTGTCTAGAGGGGAATCGTTCATACACATATAATAAACAATTGCTTTAATTTCGTGGAATATTCGTAGTTATTTTGAAATGCAAAACAATTTTGATTTTATCCATAATTAATCCTTTAGGTTGAAACCATAGACATATAGTATGTTATATGTCTATGGTTGAAACACAAACAATTAAAAGGAAATCAATTAAAAAGCCATAGAAATCAAAACAATTGAGCGATGTATTTCGATGCTCTTTCGGATTCTTAAAAGACACAAAATTTCTTTGACGAATAAAAAGTGGTTCTTATTATAGTTATACTAGAGATTGGAAAACAAAACAATCCTCCAATTCTAACAATTTAGGAATTGCTATTTTTAGTTTTGAGTCATTGAGACGACAGAGCAACCAATCAGATCTTCATATACATACAATATAATCATTTTGTGACATCATACCATAGAGCGCCTACAACGTAGTATTTGATATTTATCTATTTGACTGTAATTTTCTTGAGTAGATAAGATAAGAAACCATAAAATGACAAACCATTCACATCTATCGAGTTCTGATCTAGATATCTATTTATAGCTATAAATAGAGATATTCAACTTCTTGGAATTTTATTATCTTACAGATATGTAACACGATATGCACTAGATTGTTTCACTTGGTGAATCAAAATATCAATAAAAATAATCCTCTATACGAACCCAGTCGAACAATATTTGTCAAACGAACTGGTCATATGAACTAGAGAAGCTACAAAACTAAGCGAGATACATTTATAAACAGATAATAATCAAACATGACGGATTACGATAACAATGAAAATACTCATCTAATACGAAATGATCCGGTATTTGTCAGACGAAAGAATATATTATATTTTGTATTATTTGGACTATTATTCATTTTGTCTTTGATGTGCAATGCAGCCCAGTTAACGTATACCCTAACGAAGAAAAGTAAGTGACAATTTTTGTATAAATATTTGCCAATTAAATATTCTTTCAATATACCCGGGTAAACGACAGGAGTAACTATGACTCTCTTAAAAGAGTGCTTCGGCCTCGACTATGTCCAGCCCGGCATGGCTTCAGTCAGATTTTGTAGACGTAGAGGAGGTGGACCCACTTCCGTTAGTATACGGCTTTGAGATCTCCTCCATCAGTGGAATTCTACCATGAGAGTCATGTGATAGAGCACCAATAGGCACCGCCTGTCTGCCGTCATTTGTACGACGAGGCAAGTGTTCTTTGTGGTGCTGATTCATAGGGTATGTGATAGAGTTTTTCTCACCCCCTCGGAGTCCATCTCCATTGAGTAAGTGAGATTTGCCTACACAAAAGAGCTGCTACCTATGCAGTTACCATGGCCCTTGTGTCCATAGCTTCAGTAGTGTGACAGAGCTCTCTTGTGGCTTCCCAGCCTGTCTTAGCGGGGGTCTATCTTCCTCACTTTCCTCCGGTTTAGCCTTCTGGTTACATCGCAAAAATTAATTGTCAAGTTAAATAGGTACTAAGGTACTCTCATGATATAATACTAAGATGAAACCTTAGAAATATAATTGTATGGGGTCTTTTTGTAGTCGATTGTCCTCCTTGTCATCACGATCCAGACAACAACGACAATTATCGACAGTGTCTTAAACGAGAAGCTCAATATGTCAATGATTTGGTAGCAGCCAATGACCACATTAAAGATTTGCAGAGGGAGCTTGATTATTGCAGAAAGAATTCCACAAATTTATCATTTGAACTTGTGCAGTGTCATGCACAAGTAAACCTACTGACAAGCCAACTTCAAGAGACGAGAGAAGCTCTTGCCAGTTGTCAGAAGGGAGATAAAGATTGCTCAGACTTGTATCAGACATGTTTGAAAGATTATCAGACTTGTCAGAAAAGTAACAGCGATTTGTCATTATGGAATCAAAAGATCAAAGATCAACTCAATTATTGCAATACTGAACTATCAGATTGCAAATCTCAATTGAACAATTCAGGATATTCACTGAAATGCTCATTTTTAAAGCTCGGATTCTCTATGCTAATACTCATTTTCACCAGAGCATTCCTGAATATCGAATTTATATGACGTGATACACTTTGTCTAATGAATCTTCATTTCATGATATTTCTTGACCTCACTGCCAAACATGTTTTATGCTTACAATTGGCAAATCTATTAACTTACCCAATAGGTCTAGATATTCATGTACCATAATGCTTTAATGAACTGCGTATAAGCCCCAAGTGGGCAATATAAATTGCATGTATTTTATGCATATTTATTTACTATTAAATTTTAAATTCACAAGATTCATTAACTGGGTGTCTACCTCTAGGAAGAGATACAGAGAGGATTGTGGGCAGACTGTACTCATACCGAAGAAGGAGGCCCACTCATCTAAGTAAACATCATACAACTCTTTCCAAATATTCTATGTATTCTTTACTGTAATATCTTATTTATTTTTCTGCAACTCAAATATAATCACAAATAAATAAATAATAATAGTGTGTTTTAATAAAGACATTTTCCAAATTCTTATTTATATTCAATTTGTAACTCATCTATCAATTAAATCTATGTTTCTGATTCCCATTTGTTTAAATGAAATAAACGGTGAAAATTTCCTCTCGACCCTGTGTTCCTTCGGTTGTGTCTTCCAATCAGACGGGCATTTTCCAGATGCCAAAAAGCCTGCTGAGTACTCATTGATCAGTCACGCTTGTCGATAAGTTGACCATTACCTTTCTCAAGATTCTTGCTTATCATGACAGTCTGCTATCGTCTGGATCTGACCTACTGCGATGTCTATGCGCTTCAACTCATTTCCTTACTCAATCATGGTGTTGTTCCAAGTATCGGCAATGATATGACTTACCTGTCTTCAAGTTTCCAGTTCGTTTTATTTTGTCTGGCTAGTACTCCGTATCGTTTGATCTTCTCGTTCTCTTTTGAGTTGACTCGGGAGTTTCCTGGTACTGCAATGTTGATTATAACTGCGTGATGTTTTTCTGTCTATCAGCAGAATGTCTGGTCTATTATTGTACTCTATTCGGTGATCTGTTTGGATACTGAAATTCCATAGCAGCGGCATTTTGTCATTTGTTTTCTAAGACTGATGTATTTTTACCTTGATGTTGGTATTATTTGCTTTCATGATGGAATCCTAACTTCTTGTAGAGACCACAAGTGTACATTGTTAGCTTTCGATCCTATAGATGTCTTTATCCTTGCACATTCTACACATTGGTGAAATTGGTTAGTGGAAAATCTTTATTTTATTGTTTTCTTATTACTTATACCTCTATTCTGATTTCCATCAGAATATTTTCGGAGAAGAGATAGATTATATTGATAGTTTTATTCATTTGAGAAAACATTGGATATAAAAACAGCTGGATACTGGCAAGCAATAAGACTTTAGTTAATGGGCGTATCCCTTGATTCTAATGGGAAATCTTGAATTATACATATACCTGTACTGACTAGAGAGACGAACTAGAGAAGCTACAAAACTAAGCGAGATTTAAATTCCTGGAATTTTAGTGTCTAGCAATTTATAAACAGATAATACCACAGATAATAATCAATCATCATGCATCACTATAACAATAAAAATATTCACCTAATACGAAATGATCTGGTATTTGTCAGACGAAAGAATATATTATATTTTGTATTATTTGGAATATTATTCATTTTGTCTTTGATGTGCAATGCAGCGCAGTTAACGTATACCCTAACGAAGAAAAGTAAGTGACAATTTTTATGTATAAATTGCAAATATCGCAAATTGTCAAGTTAAATAGGTACTAAGGTACTCTCATGAAACCTTAGAAATATGCGTCAATTTTTATTGTATGGGGTCTTTTTGTAGATGATTGTTCTCCTTGTCATCACGATCCAGACAACAACGACAATTATCGACAGTGTCTTAAACGAGAAGCTCAATATGTCAATGATTTGGTAGCAGCCAATGACCACATTAAAGATTTGCAGAGGGAGCTTGATTATTGCAGAAAGAATTCCACAAATTTATCATTTGAACTTGTGCAGTGTCATGCACAAGTAAACCTACTGACAAGCCAACTTCAAGAGACGAGAGAAGCTCTTGCCAGTTGTCAGAAGGGAGATAAAGATTGCTCAGACTTGTATCAGACATGTTTGAAAGATTATCAGACTTGTCAGAAAAGTAACAGCGATTTGTCATTATGGAATCAAAAGATCAAAGATCAACTCAATTATTGCAATACTGAACTATCAGATTGCAAATCTCAATTGAACAATTCAGGATATTCACTGAAATGCTCATTTTTAAAGCTCGGATTCTCTATGCTAATACTCATTTTCACCAGAGCATTCCTGAATATCGAATTTACATATTTGACATGATACACTTTGTCTAATAAATCTTCATTTCATGATATTTCTTGACCTCAATGTCAAACATGTTTTATGCTTACAATTGGCAATTGGCTATCCAATAGATCTAGGTATGTACCATAATGCTTTAATGAACTGTATAAACCCTTGTGAGCAAGACCTCATACCTATCTTTGTAAACGAATAATTTAATGACTCAAGACTGAAAATATAACAAAATGAATTTGAATGTATCCTTCACTTTTCATAGAGCCGTAAAACTAAATTTATAATCATTTCATGATTAAATTATATTCTTTTTGTGTGCTTGCCTCCTCTAGAATGGACATTATTATTTTCATTATAAATTTTTAACAGTTAACTGTTAAAAATTTGCACGCATTACTATTAAAATAAAAAGTGTTATGATTATCAAAATAATTAATGTTTATAGAAGAGATAAATAAAATACCGTGTGTAATGATACGTCACAAACACAAAATTTGCTGAATACGATAATTCACTGAGACAGAAAATGAACCTGCTTTCTTCAATTTTATAAGAATAGAATAAAAGTGATGAGCAAAGTCTGTGAAAGTGGACATATTTTCAAGATTTTCCAACATCATCGCGGGATCATAAAATTGGTAGAAGTATACTTTTGGTGACTCATTGATCTTCAAATAGTTTCAGAGAATTTGAGCAAATTGAATGGTGGACTATAGGAGCCTATCCGCATTATTTTTAAACGCAAAAGTTTGTAATTCGATTACACATGGGGCAATTTTGACTGGACAAGATGCAAACTTTCTCTTGTCTCAATCCTTTTCACGCATTGAAGATGAGTAAGTAAGCATCTTCTTCACAACGAAGTCTGCGGCTACAGTACTGTAGCCATAGCCAATTACCTAAATTGGTCGGTTTTGTATCACACTTTTGACTTTTTCATTTGGTTTAACAAGGAGGGGGATATGTTTATATCCGACTGATGATGCCTAATAAGATTGAAAGTCTGTATCGGGTTGAGATCCTTCTTTGTTACACTACTTGATGACTTAAAGTAGTGTATACAAATCCTGACGATTATTTATTATTGCACTTTGAAAATGAAAATGAAGATAAGCTTCAATTATGGCAGTTGATTGATGAGTTACCCATTAAAGTAAATATAAAAAGCAAAATAAAGTAAATAAATAGCCATAATCTATAGCCATTAATTCATTTTCAAAGACATCTTCAATTCGATGAGACAAATTTACGCAATTACTATGGATATAATGACAAATTTGAAATTATTATATCATCAAATTAGTAACTAAAACATGGTACTATACGTTGCGATCCATTTTTCATAATCGAGGTAGCTGACACTTTATAACTTTATATAGGGCTTAGAGATATTTTTTAAGTGATTTATTTGGCGGGAAGTTATAGCTATATCTATGACTGTAGATATATTTTCGGTCATGTTCCTTTTCTCAGTTTTATATTTCTTCCCCCCCCATCCTAAAGTACTACTGTACTTCGAAAATTACGTATGTTAGTTGAGAAAGGCTACAATATATTTATTACCTGCATACATCAGGTTAAGCGTAGCTGAAACATATAGTTATCACGCTAATCGTTTGTCAAACACAGATTATCTATGACTTAGTACATTATAAATATAAGCCTGGTAGATAATATAGTATGTAGTATCTGTATTTGATTTTTGTCGGGGTCATTTTCAACGTAAAATGTGTACATTACAACGGTTTGTTCGACAATCATGATGTAAGTGACGCGTGATAATTGACATTATCCTCTCATAATGCAGCCATTTTTCAGTTCGCCACTCTATGCGATCTCTATGATTATAAACTCTCATTATCTACCTATTTTTGCATAACCTATTAAATGAAAAATAGCTGGATTTCAGCTGAAAAATCCAGCTGAAATCTTAATTTTTACACGGTTTACACGCTATGGTTTAATTGTCGCGATGAATGAATAAATTACCGTAAGTAATTAATTAATAATAAATCAAATTTACGTACACTAAAACAGTGCTATATTTTATATTACAGTGTTAGAAATAGGGGTTATAGTTAACTCATCATACATAATAACAAAATATGACTGATATAGAGTAAAAAGGGTACCAACTAGAATATATAACCAGAAATACCGCCCCTAATAATCTTGAAAAAACCCAATCTGAATAAGTCACAGCATACATAATATTCACATTACACACTAATAGTAATAGTAAAATGTTCTCTCTCTTGTGTTTTTTTTTACAATATTTCAAATAAGCTATCGATGGGATATCGAAGTACAGCGATTAAATAGCGTTGTATTTAAATTGTCATTTCATTGTCACCGTATTTCTATATTGAAATTTAGAAAATCGAAAAGGATAAGACGTATGGATTTCTCTGCTGAAGTGTCGGATAATAAAATGATGTCTATAACCGCTTTCTTACTCTCAGAATAAGTAAATAAGTTAAAAATAAACTCTAAAGAACTTATTCTCATTCTTATCAATATTATCGGAATAAGAGATCTAAGATTTGATTAAGAAATGAATAGATAAAATATCAGTTTCAGTGCCAAGCTAATTAATGCAATTGTGTATTTCTAATCATTATTTGATCGCTGGCGGACATTAATGTGATGAATTCGGATTGGTGGCGTGATTGGCGAATGATTATTGGTCGACCTGTGAGCATAAGAGGCATACGCAGCAACGAAGAACAATAAAGATATACCAATTAGAGCAAAAGTCGAGAGTACGTTAAAATATTGTCGATAACTGAAACGAAAATACCAAATTAATCCTAGAATCATTCCGAATAATGGGAACATGAGACCGCCAATATCCAAATCTTCGACGCGTCTCATTGATGAATCTTGATTACCCGATGCGTTATTCAGAGTCGCATCTCCGGCCAGTTGTTCTCCAGGTTGACGATGAGTAACTAAGCAATGAATGGTTGACTCTTCAGTGAGTCCATATTGTTCCAAATTTTCCCCAAGATTATCCTTCAATTCTCTACCTTTGTAAATTAGTCGCACATTGTTATTATTAGACAGCTCTTGTTGAAAATGCTTTCTAAAATGAATCGATACAAGATGAAGATGAAGAATGGTTAAATGTCATGTATGTATGTGATTAACATTGGATCGATATTATATATCAGCAAGTAGTTTTATCGCGCGATGTATTATCTTTAATACTTAAAAGCTTATCATACGCGAACATATAATAAACATTGATGATTGAAAAGTACACATTTGATAGAGAATATCAATATCTTGTTTGACGGCATCAAACTTCGAACATCCATGCAAGAAACAAAACGGAAAGCACAGCATCGAGTAAGATGGAGTGCTGATATTTTAATGAACTCCAAGCTCATTAAGTGTTTATTTTGAAGTTTGATGCTATGTTATAGATGCTGTATAAATAAAATAATATCAATGAAACAGTTTTCTGATTGAAGTCATAACAAAAACTTACCTTTTAAAATTCTTTATACTTTCTGAAAGCTGAGCTCGAACTATTTTCTGTCTTTCATCTAAAAATTTTAATCTCAATGATATGGATCCCGTACCGGAAGTGGAATCAAGCTCTTCACTACCATCGATTGAGTTCAGAAATCTTTGGCGCACTTCCTGCTCATCACCAGGTTCACACGCTTGAACTACAATTTCACCATCCTCCGGCTTTTCATCAATTGATATGGTGTCGGATGAGTCTCCGTGTGAATTGTCGTCCACTACAACCTGTCCAGCACTACTGGTTACTTGAGGGGTGGGATTCTCAGACTGTTGTTGCAATTGCTGTTGTTGTTGTTGGCGAAATACAAGCAGCGTTAGAGGACGATTCTCCCAATGAACTTGAGTGGACACCCAGGCAATAAACATACAAACAATTAAAGACAAAATCCCGGTGACTATCAACACTTCGTCACCAATGCCTTCAATGAAACTTGTTTGAGAAATCATAACTACCTAAAATAAAAACAATAGGCAATTATGACAATGTGTGATCGAATGGAACAAAAACACTCCACAATTACGGTATAAATTAAGTCTTTGCTGATCTGAAGCGAATCAAAGCAGACATATGAAAGAAGTGCCTATAGATAAGTTAGCAATGTTTTTCTTGTGCGGTATTTTGAAAAAGTCCAAAAGGTCTCTCTCAATAATGGAAAAGGTGAGTGTATCTGTCCCAGCAGCAGTACTTGTTCTCACGTATTTACTATAAAGCGAGCTACCGGTTTGATGTCAAAGTATCACAAGAGTGTGCTGCAGAAAATGTTTGCCAACCAGGTTTCTGTCTTACGTGGTGGGTTCACTAGTCTGCAATTCCCGGTGCTTCCCGCCATTTCTTGCCAGGATTCACGGAGGGAATAAAACCTTTCCCTGGGAATCCCGCCGGGAAAAATATTTCATAATTCTCCGTGGGAATCCCGCCGGAATGATATGATCATATCATTATTTATATTTAAGTCTGCGTCGATTATATTATTTTTTGATGCGATTCTTATGGAAAAACTGAGTTTCCTTATATTCTATTTGCTGTTTTATCCGGTTAGCTGATCTAAAATATTTGAACATCAGTATTCTGTTATCATGCGATACAAATTGATCAATGTTGGGAGCACACAAGGAGTGTTAAACGCGTGTGTAAACTGCGTTTAATGTTCATATATTTTATTTATTTCCGATGGCACAAAATAAATAAAGTTTCTTTTTCATATTCAAAATGAAGCGTACTCTAGAATGTCTATCTGACACAACTGAATGTGAATGTTCAACAACTGAAGTATCTTCAAGTGGTAATATTTTGTACCTTAAATGAAGTTTTATCATTTAATCGAAATAATTGTTTAATTCAATGAACTCACTTGCCAAAATGGTTGATAAATAAGATAATTAACAATAAAATGACTAATTATGATTAAAATTATCTAAAAATCAGATGATTACCTCAGTGTTTAATTTTTTAATATTATTTTAGTAAAATTTTACTAAGACTGAAGTTTCATTATATCATACTGAAGTTTCAAATTCATACAAATCGGATAAAAGCACCAATTTTTTTTCAAGGTACATATTGATATGGAGATTACGAAAATCTCAAGCTCCAAAACTTTTGACACTTAGATCAGGACAAAACGGACGCCTATATAGCCGCATAAAAAATTACATAAATATTGCACTCTAAATGCAAATAAAAATCTTCTACAAATGGCCACTGATTTAGGAGATAATCATATATTAGCAAAGTTATCTTGACAGGATTTAGTTGCCATTGAAGCTAAATATCATTTGAATTGTTTGGCGCAGTATCATAATAAGCATCATTCTTTTAAAAGGCATAACATTTCCAATTCATGGGAAAGAGCAAAAGCTAGAACCTTCATTGAATTAGTTGAACATATAGAGAGCTGTGTTGAAGAAGGTCAGTATTTTTTAAAGATTCTGGCATACAAGATCAGTTTGATGGTAAGAATACAATTATTTCTTTTCCTGGAGGTATGCAAAAGATTTTGAAGGAAGCAGTCAACACTCATAATTATCAAGATGAAGCTATTTTGTTTGCTAAAGTTGCAAAAATATGTAGAGAAGAAATTTTTAAGCAAGACTTTTCTTTTTCTAGTCATTTCAAACCCGACTGTCAAGATAAAAACCTTGAAAGCACAAAATTACTAATGTCTATGATATGTACTATATGGGTCACACATACCCAACCATGTCTTAATCTTTCTCAAATTTTGACATACAATTGTAAACAAAATCATTGAGAGATACCACTAATACACGAACCACATTCAAACAGGAACCTACTTTTCCACTGTATATTGGATTAAATATTCATACTCTGACCCGAAACAAAAATACAACTCTGTAGCTGTAGCTGTGAAAGATAGCCTATTATGTTATTATATATTTTAAAATATTATTTTTAATCATTTTAATTAATATTAATTATCAACTGTAATGTTGTTATCATGTTAATTATTATTTAGAAATTTTCTACTTTAATATATTGTTCAATATGTTTTAACTTACATTTACAATAAAAAACGGAAATGAAAATGTCAATTAATGGAAAACCAGCAATAATCAAATAGATATGGTATAACATTGTATTTTCAAAAGAAGAAATTAATTGATTAAAATTATTTTTATCAAAATTGATGTAAACCTGGCGTCTGCCGATCAAGGAGCCCGCCTTCGAAGAGAAGAATCCCAGGACAATTTATATATATTGGTGACTTATTTTATGAGAGAATTAAGACTCTCTATACTTGAAAACCCTATTCTTAATGGTTACATTAATTAATTATGATTATTTATGGTTTTGTTATACTGATTGAAATAGTAAGTATGGAAACCATAAATCGGCGTAAAAACCGAACAGCACGAGAGAGAGTGTGAAGGAATTGTGAATCGTGACTTATTGTGAATCGAGGATTTATTATTGTAATTGTGTCTGAACAAGAATCGACAGTAATTATATTTGATAATTATTCCTTGTGGAGTTATTTTGGTGATTCAGATTGTGATTGAAGGGAACTGTAACTAAAAGGTGACCAGTTTCTATTATATATTTAATTTCCAATATACCGTTTTAAATTACATACTTGGTGGCAATTGCCTTTCTCTTATATCATTCTCTAAATTGTTAGTAGTATTTTTAAGACGCTGAACTCGACTCAAGCTAGGTTAGATTAGGTACTAATAAAGTACTATAGTCTATTTGTGATCGCCCTTTCTAGGTTCACCGCTTGGCCGTGTGAGGTAAAATCACCTGAGCTGAGAGTCGTGGTTTACATTGACTAGGATTATACTATGCGCAAACAATCATCCATAGCGTAAATATTATTACATTATTAAAACGTTACATTTAACGTTTTTGACGATATTGGACTATTTTACTAAATTGTACATATTTTTTAATTAAGAGCATGACAAAAATTGATTATATTAATCGCATAAAGATAACTTATTTAGCAAAAGGATGGAATTTTGTTCAAAATTCTTATAAACAGTGTAATTGACTGTTAAATATTGCCATTTCACGTTATTTCATTATCGTTATCCAGAAAACCATTACTTTATAGCTTTTTTGAGAATTTTTTAGTACATCTTTAAAGTCTCACAGAAAACTTTACTCTGTTTATAGAAAGCAAACGATTATTGATACCGCATCTGTAAGTTTCTTTTATTTTTACAATTACAAATATCTTCCAAAACCAAACCTCCGCAGAAACAACTATAAACTCAGGAGTAATTCAAGGGTCCGCCCTTGGACCCTTTGCTTTTTCAGTCATCGCATCCGACCTAAAAACCAAACATCCAGATAATAAACTAATAAAATATGCGGATGATACCTATATAATCATTCCGCCTCAAAACGACAACACCGTCGAAGATGAAATCACCAACACTGAGACGTGGGGGAGTACCAATAATGAAATTGAATCAGAAAAAAAGCGAGGAAATTATTTTCAGCCGGCCCAGAGCAAAACTTTCCGTACAACAAAGCCGAATAAATAGAATCAAGGAAATTAACATCCTATGCGTCCTTTTCGATGAAAAGATAAAAATGGACAAGCATATTGACAAGCAAGTTAAGAAATATATCTCCCAGCTTTATGCAATCAAGATACTGAAAAGTAGAGGCCTGAATTCCGAAGCTTGTTACCAAATTTTCCAATCACTTGTAATCAGCCGCCTCCTATATGCTTCTCAGAGCTGGTGGGGTTTTGCCTCCAAAGAAAACTGCCATAGACTCCAACGGTTTACTAAAAGAAGTATCAGGTTCTCGTACTGTAACCCAAGCAGCAACATCGAAGCAATTGTAGGTCAAACTGTCACCAAATTATTCAAAACAATACAGCAGAAACAAGACTACGTCCTCCACAAAAGGCTTCCAGAACCCATTCAGCATGAATACAATCTGCGCCAACAACGCACCACAACCAGTGAAAACAGCCGAAGGAACTTTGTCACCCGTATGATTCACGCAGACACTTTGACTGAGATTTAGATTTAATGCCTTGATTATTATTATTATTACTACTATTTGATCACTTCTGTAACTTATTGTGTTCTGCCAATTTGTTTAATAAAGCTTACTACTACTACTACTACAATTTATTTAATCATACTTATATTTTGTAGACGTTCACTGATACACAAGGTGTTCAATTTAATTCAACTGAATTACCGAGAGCAACTCCTAGTAAATTGGCTGTGGAGTTAGTTAGAAGGATCAGAGGACCATCTTACCTAAACGAAGTCGATTGGGATCCTGAACCGGGACATCTACTAAAAAAGTCCGCTGCACCAGAAAATTTAATAAATTCTATAAAAGGTATTATTCTATCCAACGAATTTAATTTTCAATAACTGTTATCGGATATGTTGTGTCACTATTCGTAAAAGCTTAAAGAACTATCTTTTTCACTGTATGGTTGTCCATCCATTAAAAGGTTTTCATTTTCCCAATTTGTTAAAAGATAATCAGTCAGTTGTTCAATCGATGACTAAATTAGTCGTCGATTAGCATTAGTCGTTGATTAGTTAAGTCGCGTATTAGACCAAACGAGACATAAGTAATGGCTCTGTTGTTCAACCGATGATTAGTTATTTGTTGTTGCATTCACATCCAGGGTACTCTGACCTAAATAACTTCATTTTTATTGGTTTGTACAAATGACAAAACAAAAAGCATTTTACTGGAGAAGAAAAAATCAATGTGCAGCTGTCAAATTAACCTACCTTACATATAGAATATACTTCTAGATACCTAGTTTATTGAAAGCATTATTCAGTTAGTATTTGTATTATTACTATTTATTTTTGTAAAACATGTCTATTAAGGGTATTCAGTCTACTAGCGTTCGAACGAAACATTACACCGAGAGTGATAAATCAGGATTAGTAGAATCGATTATGCAAACCGAGAACATCAACTTTATCGAGTGCAAAAGGTATGATTCTCTATCATTGAAGAGAAAAAAAGAAGCTTGGGAAAGCATTACTGTATTTTACAACTCGCAGAACTTTGGGTCCTCACGATCTACGAAGCAGTTATCCAATTTATGGCGTGATTTAAAAGCCAAAGCTAAAAAAGATTATGCTGCATTCAAGAAGCCACAACATTTGACCGGCGGCAGTTCAAATAATATTAAAATTGATCCTGTTATCCAATCAGTTATTGATCTTTTACCAAACGAAACTTTGGAACCTATCATAGGTGTTAATGATTCTGACATTTTACTTCATGAAAGTGAGAAACTAGACGAATGTTCAACTGAACTGGATGAGAATGAACCCACACCATTTGAGCAATTAACGTCAAATGCAACAACTCCTATTGCAAAAAAGCCTCTAATGCCTTCAGTACAGCAACCTGGATCATTACCGATAGCACAACGTGGTATCAAAAGGTCTTCTCAATCGAATTCAATAGATACTCAAATAAATTCATCTCCGGCCCTACCTCGTGCAAAAAATGTGCAGACCGATATCAAGACAGAGTACTTGGAAGAATGCTTAAAAATGAAGCGTATTGAGCATCAAAAGAAGATGGAAATTCTTTGGAAATTGAACAATTAGTTGATTTAGATTTGCGTAATAGAACGACATCATTTATGAATCTATTAAATGATCCACTTGATTAATGTCATTTTGTTGTAGTTCTCTAAAATTACAATTTATAATTATTGTATGTAGGTATATTTGTATTGTTCAGTTATAAAATCATAGCTACGTAATATTGTGATTACTTTTTAAATAAATGAATGTTTTTCTAAATTTTAAACTCTGACTAATAAAATGAGATAAGAAATAAAAGCATGCGTATGTGTGTAATGAATTACCAATTAAAAGCTCTTCCGTAGCTTTAATCACGACTTAATACTCGATACACGCGTATTAAGGTTTGTTATGTTAAAATTTAAGTCCCGTTGTAGCTTTAGTTGACAGTATATCTAAAGGTTTCCGGTTCTGGTTTTCCATTCAATCTGTCTGCCTTTTCATAGTTAATAAGCACATATGTACATATACAGGGTGTCCCAGAAGTCTCCACGAACATTGATTATTATCGATGATAAGTTAAAGTTCATAGGGACATGTGGGACACCTCCTGCATTAGAAGATGTAGTAAATTCAATAAAAGGTATTATAATACCTTTTATGGAATTTACTACATCTTTTAACAAGGTGAGAGGTTCCACCAAGACATTAAAGTCATGGAAGACAGATATCAAGGTCGTTGGGACTCGCACATGATGGCTGATTACTGCTGGAGTTTGATGAGGGATCATACAGATGCTCCACATAAGAAGGCGTTATCAAAAAGGAAGTTTACCCCAAAAATAAACTAATATGTTTGTCTACAAACAAAAATACACTGTTCCTGCATCTATTCTAGTTTGATATAACATTCTACGTTTGTAATAATATTGAATTTTGTCAAATATGTGTTAGTACTCTCATGTTTTGTACTTTTTTAAAGTTTTGTATGTTTAAATTAAATCACTTAAAACAAAAATAATGTATTTTTTCTCTCGTAAATTAAGGATTTTTGGTTGGTATGTGTAGTAGTATTTTTCATCACCCAAAAAAAGTTGTTCAAAAACTTGATGTGATAGGCAAAAACTAATGACAGATTTGGAATCAGCAGCCAAAATGCAGTTAGATTCACTTAAAAAAACCCATGCAAGAAAATTTTTGTTAACCAGTGTTATTTGTTTTTATTAAATAAACTTATTTGTTTTCAATTTCTTTAATAAAAATTCGATTGCATTCTTTATTTTCATAAACATTGATAAACTAATAAATCTTTTCACTGTAGGGCTCTCCCTTTTTATAAAAATTACAGTTTATTTTTATTATCAAGGTTTGTTATTACAAATATATGTAATTAATTATGGAGTTGATCTTTTTGGTGTACTTTCAGACTACTCAATTCTACCTGCACACACTATGATAGGGTTACGATAAAGAAAGCCCTTGCCCAAGCTGGGAGAGATTACATTAAGAAAGTGAAAAAATGAATACAGAGTGATATGAAGTGATAGAGATTCTTTTGTGTGACACCTCTTTTCTATTATATGTATGTGAAATTTACTATGTATATGTTTGCTAAATATTTGTATGTCGACTGTTTGTTTAATAAATGCTTCATATGAAACAACTACAATTTCTTTATCATTCCTGGCATTTTTTTATAATTGGTACCCCTTATGCCCATAAACCGTCTGGGTGAATTGATACTGGAATGAAAATTCTCAAGATCTTATGCAAGCTACAGACGGATTTTAGAGTTCTCTTTTCAATGCATTTTCATATTATTGTTTACTTTATTTGCTAAATATTAATGTCAACTCTGTTATCACTTAATTTGTTTTGATTTAGCCTTTCGTGGCACCCTTAAGTTCAAACATTATGAATACCACCACATGAAAATAAAGCAAGTGAATTTTGCAATAATATATATTTTTAATTCGTTCTGCTTTAATTGTATGGCAAATAAAAAAGTTGCAAGGGTAAACGCTGTCTCATCTACTAGATTATGCTGTGTATTGATTAGAGCCCTTTACAAAGACATCCAACCATCTAATTCTCTACAAAAGGGACTCTTAAAAATTAAAGCTGACAAACTTCAACATGGTTACTCTGAAACTCATATCAAGCGAACCCAGAATAGGAAACTCTCCTTTGAGGCAGGTGCAAATTCTTACTACTTACTTATGTCAGATAGGGAGAAGATGTTAACTCCCAGAGAAGCCCATTCCTGCTGGAATACTCATTCCATGGAATGATATAGAGACATCAGATTCAGTAAAATTTCTAATAATTCTTCCAATGGCATATAACCCAATTAATTCTATTGAAGAGTCTTGCAACTCTGATGGAAGATATAAAACAAAAAGCAATGTCTGGATGTTGTGAAAGAATAGAGACAAGTTGGAATTGTAAGATTCAGATAATGCAATCTCATCCGGAGTACTAGCAAATGCCTGGATGTCAAATGATGATGGAAAAGTGAGTATTTTTGCAATAACAACTAACATTTCTAGAATCTCTTTAAGTAAGATACAGATTCTGGCAGCCACAATAATTGCACAAAAAAAATTATCCTATATTTACAAATAATTCTTTAACGAGCAAGCCAACTACATCGATGACAGGACAGTCAATTTGTCATCTACCTCAGCCATCAATCGACCTCAACCATCAACATCAAAAGTCATTAGAATGCCTTCCTGGTTGCCCTCTGCTAAAGAACCTTCATCTTCGAGGAGTACAATGGCATCTTCTATGAAGGGGTATGCCTGCCAACTGCCATTCTTGTAAAGAACCATGGAAGGCAAAAAGCATGCTGGATTTTTACAGGTGTATTATTTGCAATCATTGGAGTTGTGAAGACTGCTTTGAAGTTGAAAAGTATATATTATGTATGTAGTAAATATGATTGTTACTGATATGTTAAACAATGCGCATAGTATTCTATTGTTATTGTATCATTATGTTAGTGACCCCAGGCAGAGGCTTACAGGTCAAAATTTAAGTGTTTGTGTAAATATTTATCAGTTGAACAACAATCATTTTGGTGTCTTTTGATATATAATTCTAAATAAATTAACAATATATAAACTATTTATGGGACATATAACTCTTAAGTGACAAACTGCCTCCGGGCCCCTGTCTGCCCTAATTCAAATATGAAAAAAAGCAATTTTTAGAGATGCTTACTGATAAATAATTAAAATTTGCTAACCATTATTTAAATTCTGAGTCACATTAGTATATTGATCCAAATATTATGTTAATATTAGCATTTAAGATTTATTACTTTCAAAAGTATAATAATGATTAGATATTTATTACCCTTAAAGTGAGCAAACTGATATAATTTTATCATAAAAATAAATGGCTTATTCGCGTATTAATATGGAGATAATATTATAGATAATAACATAATATATATATCAAATCTTACGAACTTATATTTACTGAAGAGAAACTATGATTGTCAAGATGTGAAAAGTGAGTCGAATGGAAAATTATGCAAATTAAAACAATTGTTATTTCTTTTTTCCACAACCATCCTAATATTGATAAGATAAAGATTAAGGATACATTTGTGAAGTGTTTTTTCTTAGAGTATATTAGTAATGTGGAGTAAAAGTATTATCTTTCACTATCCACTACAGAAGCTTATGATGCCCTTAGTCAAGTACGCTCTAATTAATGGACAAATTCGACATAGTATGCCGTAATAAGGCGCTCTCATTTCAGTCACTGATGAGATATAAATAGACAGTAACTATATGGTAACCAATACTTGGATCCAGTAGTGACGTCACCACTATTCTACCATATACTTATCCTTATCAAAAAGTTGTAGAATTGTTTTCCAGCATACCTATATTCTATGCCATATAAAAACCCCGTTATTATACTATAACTGTAGAAGTGAAAACAATAAATTATAGAAAATAAACGCTCTTTAATTAATGATTATTAGGATAGGGACAATCACAATTTTACAATTTATAAAAACAAATATTATAGTACAAAATACATAAATGCGGATATCTCGAAACATAAAATGCATACAAAAGTGTGCATTAATAACTCAGGATCTATTGTAGAACTATTTCCAGTAATTATGTACACATTTTTTATAATTATAAAAATTGGAAATTGAAACCGTCCACTAGGTGTTGTTGTCCTAGGTGTTGTGCATTATTGTGTATCATAGTAATATTTCACTTCCTGTAGTCAAATTTACATGAACATATCGGGGAGAATCACCTAATCATTATTCAAATCATAGTCAGCAAACTGTTCACGCACAGACAGAGTGAGTTTCGTTTCCTCTTCCTGAGTAGCAGCGCACTTATGCCAATCAATACGCTCTGGACAATTGAGAATATTGGCACCAGCGAGAACACGTCTGACATAAAAAGGAAAACATGAAACAACTATAAAATTCATTCGTATATATTTGTCATGAAACTGTTAGGTATCTCATTTTATCAACATTGGCCTTTATAAAAAAATAATCTGGGCTATTCATCGACATTCAACAATATTTTGTTAGTATACGTGAAAAACGAAGAAGATATTATGAAAAAGAACACGCCTCATTGGTTTAAAGACAGCAGTTTCAAATTCTAAAACCGAATCAAATTATGGTCACACTAAATTAAGTGGCAGTTTAAAAAGGTAGTAATTAGAATTTCTATTGGGTGAATTGCAAATCAACAGGGTGCGTTAAAACGGAGACTTTAGCGTGAAACTATTATTTAAACGGAGCAACTTTCTATTTACAACACTTCCCATGACTCAAGAAGACCAATGGATGCAATTACTGAAGACATAGTCAGAGAATCAGGGATAAGAATGACTTAAGGAAAAATATCCGAAAATGGGAAAGGGGATAATATAAATTATTTTATATGTTGATCCTGCAGACTTATAATATCCAGAATTCCGGAAGAATCTTATCCTATCCCTGATGGTTGAAAGAGGTTATAAACTCATCATCATTATAATTTATTAAAAATTCGATTCTGAAAATGTAAAATTCCTTTATGCTGTAAGTATGAAATCTTCGTTTAGTAATATCGTTTAAAATAGAGAATGAAGAGAATCTAACCTTCCGAATTGAAGATCAAAAGTGGGCAAATGTTTGTGATGAATTCGAGCAAATAGTTTCTCTTTGTTTGGAAGCTCAACAAAAAAGTACGGGATTCCACCCGCGACAACCTAAAACGATTAACAAAACACATTGCCGCATTCTTCCATATCATATCAACAATAACTCAGAATATATAAATACTAAATTATTAAGAGATAAATTGATTTTTCTATTTTTGTTTTTAAATATCAAACAGTAAATAAAACAAAAAGGGTTAATGTTTACATCTTTCAGATCAGTTCTACTGGGTATTTCTTGAAATTCGAAGTCATCCAACATCTTCTTTGCCTCCTCGATGAAAGCACGCTTACATTCGCCCGCAACAGATATGGGCAAATCAACCACCTAACATACGAAGAGTTAATATTGTGGATTAGAAAGTAAAATTTTGAAGTTAAAAAAATAAATTACAAAAATATTTTATAAGAGGCATTTCAAATAATTGGAAATGAGAAAATCAGTCTTAGGGCCGAATTCTTAAACGCTGGTTAAAAATGATATAAAATTCATAATAATGTCTAACAGGATTATCTAAACATTCTTGTTGGAAGAATGTTTGTATATTTCTTAATAAATTTTATATCATTTTGTTCAATTTATCTTACTAAGCAAGAAAAAAAACTAACCCTGTTAGACATTTTTATTAATATCATTAAAAAGCGCTCCTTTTATAATTTTATTTAGTAAAAGAATTATTAAAATCCAATATTGAGTTTCATCGCTATGACATCTTGAACTTCACCAATTTATAATAGTGAAGTTCTAATAGTTTCTGACGCTTGGTAGACATAAATCGATATACAAATATCTACTAACAAGAGTGGTTACTCTATGTATACTTACTCTATGAGCTAAGCATTGACCATTAAAGTAACTCTCAAATTCTATGGAATTTTATTTGTTATACGCGTTCATACGAGGAGAATGTTATGTCTATATCCTTCTTAAGTTTGAGGATATGTAGAAGAGATGAAAGAAGACCATTTGGGGTAAATGATATGATAGAATCAAAATGTTTTGAGCATATCAAAGTTTAAAAACTAAAATTATGCCAAAAGTATAATATCGCTGAACAAGTATGGAATACTAAGAAAATGGATGTATAAAAGCGCCAACCATGGACTTCTATATCAGTGTTTCCCATCCTTTTTTTAGGGTATGGACCACATCCATCTTAACATATTGTCTGTGGACCACAATCCCCAAAATAAATTATATTTACTCTACAGACAACAGAATTTATACACATACAACATCTTTCTGTGGACCACGTTGGGAAACACTGTTCTATATAATAGTATAAAGTAGTAATATTACACAGAGGTTCATGCGCCAACATGTATGTTGTTCATAGAAATTGACTTAATACTCTGGCTAAGTCATTGACATACAGAGGCTAATATGTCGTTGGAGGTCAGTTTAGTGACCCTGAAATTCTATGGAAATTTATTCAGCATTCAGATATGTATTTAAGCCTTTTTAGGGATATTTTTTTATATTAAAATCACAACCATAACAACGTTTAAAATTGGATTATTTTTGATCATGATTACTGCATAATACGATATTTTATGACTTGCTATAAAATATAATACCTAACTACTACTAAGGATGTTTTCAATATTTCTTCTTCATAAAGGAAATGTGGATGATCTCATTGCGAAATATTCAAGTGAACAATGTAAGGAGCTTGTTCCAATAGAAGACTTATCTTCCTTTGTACGGTGGATCTACATGCTTATAATTATACCACTGTCGCTAGAATCATTTTTATGTAAGTTCACTGTTGAATAAATGAATTATCATTGAAGGACTTCCTCAACATCATCTAATTTACCTCTCCATGAGGCGGGATAGGAATCATTCTACAGGATTCCCTCCAAATGACACATTACTGCTTAGTCTATTGGCGTTATCTTTAAATCGTTGAATCTCGATTCTCCAGCTTACAGTGCCTTCCACTGACTCTATTAATCCGTTTCCTCAATGAAGGGCTTTATATTCTGTCTATATAAATAAACACCTTGATTGTCCTTGATTTATTCTACTTGCTTTTAGACGGCACAAGAAATCGATACCCACCATTTATGAAATTTGTCTTTCTTAATTATCGATTGAGATATTAATATTTTCATTTTCCCTTTGTTATGCATTTTAGTTGCAATCTGGACTTTCGTATACCTGAATGGAAAAGCGAATCTCAGAGAGGTAGACATCCTATTGGTGACGATGATTCCGATAGACGCATTGTACAATCTACTATACATCATTCCTGAATATATCGTGGGCGATTTAATCAAGGGTTATCTTTGGTCAGATTGGGGAATCTGGTTGGAGCAAGTTGCCGATTCCAAACTTTATTGTCATGATAGAATTTATAGTAAGCACGTATTCTGCTGCTTATCTATCTGGATTCAGGCATTCATACACATTGAGGAAACTTTAAAAATTATCAAAGAAAGGAATGCTTTCAGTCAAAATTGGATAGTTGGAATTCTTATTGGCATCATTTTGACCAGCTTTTTCCCTAATCTCATATGGCTTGCAATAGCACCCAATTATGGAGCAGTGTCTTGTTTAAATCAAACAATCACAATCTGCTATATCGACGATACTACGCTACTCTTAGCTGGCCAATTAATGGCGGGTTTCTTAATGGGATTAATACCGCTAATTTTTGTATTGATAATAAACATCGTCATTGCACTGAAATACATAAAACTAAAAAAAGAAAGAAAGTCCCATAAGTTATATAATAATAACGAGAAGAGTGTTTTCATCTATTATATAATGACGAGTAGAATATCATTCTGCTTAACATTATTTATAATCAGCATTGCTTATTTTTGTGAACGTCAAGTAAGACCTTTTAGGCATCTTTTAAACTTCTTATTTACTGTATTTATGCTGAGTAAAGCACAAATCACCTATTCATTCTATAATAAAGAAAGGAACATGGAAAATTTATTATTAAATACAATTAGATTAATAGAGACACTTTCCTATCCATTGAGCAGAGATAGTTCAGAAAGTAGCATTCTTCAACAACTAAATACCTAGCTGAATAACTTTGTACAGATATTTTTAACGAATAAAATGATACTGATTTACAATCTTCTTTTTTTATTTAAATTTAGTGCATAGATTATTATTACTTTTATAGATAAAAGTCTTATTTATTCAGCAGAAGTTGTCAATAAAAGACACTGTTAAAATTGATCTTTTTCTTTATAAAAACATACCTGAAGTTGCAAATGGTGCGACTTTAAATTTCTTTCAAATATCAGAGCAGTGCGATCGAGGTCCTTATACATCTTACGAATACTCTTCTTATATAATTCAATTTCTTTCGTGACTTCGTCAGGTGCCACAACCGAAGACTGATGATGGCCCACTGGAAGGATAAGCAAATGATTCTTAGTCAGAGGACCACGCGGCATGGCCACATACGCATGCATTCCAACACTGACGACTAAATGCTTTTCAACTTTCGGATTACCCAGACAGAACCAACAGGGCAAATACTGACAAGGCTCTACAATACAATACAGTTTAATTAATACGATTTCAATAATCACATAGAATAATAATATCAGAGGCAATAATGAAACATATCTGAAACGAACTTTTTGCCAATTTTTGTTCGACACTATTTCCACCCTTTTTTCTCTTTTTGTTTTGATTCAGTGTAATCTTCTTCTTATCGAAAAAGAATTGGTCAGTTTGAACTTGCTAAAGTGAAAAAAAAAACACATTAGCAATACGTTTATGGATTATAATTACAATCGTTGAAAAATGAAGTTCAATTATTAGCTTACTATCTCTCTGGCTTCAACTATCTCTTCATTAATTTTCGAATAAGGTGAGTCGGTTACATCACCGGGCTGCTTTGACAATTCACTGGCGTCCAGCTTAGACATCGGAGCGATTTGAATTGCATAAATATACTGAAATAGCAATAGAAATTAATATAAAAAAAACACTGCAATAACAATGCGTGATGAGAATCAATCAAGTTCGTAATCATTAAGCTGTTTATGGAGCTTGATGAATAATAAAACCTTTCAATCAATTACAAATAACCATTTTATTATTATTCATAAACATACTACTTTCAAAATGGCAATGTAGTAGTAGTAGAATATAAGCAAGTTATAATAAATCAATAATTTTTTTTATTAAGTTCTGTCTGAATAGTTAGTTACAAAAAAGATAAGTTTACCTTCGCGTTGTCAGAATTTTTCACATTAGCAAGTGCAATAAATCGAGTTGGATGGCGATCTTTCTCCTCAGCGAATTTATGATTTCTAAATTTTTAAAATTGACAATCTTTAATAATATAAAAGATGAGAGAGAGATTGTAACGGTATCAGATGATATAAAATTATGTAGATTGGAGAATTAATAATTAATTTGAGATCCATGATTGTGAAAGATTGTTGAATCGGGTATAAATATGAGTTCTACATGACATGCTTCTTAACCTAATCAAGTAATTAAAAAAATATTATATCAATACAGACGACTTGTTCACCTATAGGGATATCGCTCATAATGGAGATTCTCATGAGAAACAAAATGATATCTTGGCTTTAGCAATAGGGCCAATTTCGCTAGCAAAGTGGAGCCGAACTGTTGAGTAGAGGCATCTTGTGGAAGGGGCTCGCCCGCATTTTCAATACCTCGTGGCCACTGAACACTTAAGAAAAGATCCAATCCAGCATATCCAGGCTCTTCACAACTGGTGAGCGACATGATATGAGCAATGTCTCCAGCCGACAAAGGATTCGAAGTATCTAACATACGACGACCATTCACCGGCTCTACAGCAGAGAGGTAGGCAACACGGATTCCGGAGATATGGTTGTATACACCCCGTCTTCCTATAAAAATAGCAGTTCTTAATATTGATAGGATAGGCAGCTTAGCCGGTCAACTATGTAACTATTGAGACAGACAGACTATTGTAAAGACACTAAAATGTGAATTATTTAAACTTACCTAAGTAAGTGATGTTGGAACATAATTCACAGCCAGCATCATTCTCACTAATATCACGGAGTTTACCTTGCAGAGGACTTAAAATGAAAGTCGGTATAGGAGCTAAAAAAAGAAAAACAACAGTAAGAACATTTCAAAAGTTTCTGAACACATAATTGCATCTCCCAAACATGGCTACTTTTGTCATGTGTAACTTCGTAGTGATATGGGATCCTACACACACTTTCCATGGATTGCCAGGATTTGAGAACTCACTATACCCTCATGAATTAAAAAGCCTCTATATCCTATTTCGTATTCTTCTGCTACATACTCGTATTCTATTTCAACTATCTGTTAGATCTGGGAATAGAAATATTTTCCAGTTTCCTTTATGAAAATGTTAATCATTTTCGGATAGAGATATATAATTACCTTTCTTAGATCTATTATACTATCATAAAACGATTTTATTTTTAATAATCAAAATAATTTAAATATGAAATATGGTTACATACCTCTTGATTTGCCAGAAATATAATCATTGATTTCAGAACCATCTTCTCCAAAAAAATCACCCAAACAAAATAGCATCTATAGCATCAAGACAGATTAATTCAAAATTTCATTGAAAAACTGCATTTTTAAACTTCATATTAAAACCCAAGTTTAAAAAAAATTAATAGCATGCTTATAATTTCATTTGTGGTCTATTATGAAAGGTTCCCCAGCAAGGAAAGTAAAAAAAAAAATACTTGCAATGAACATTTCAATTAAATCACATTTCTAGAAACATTTCCATTTCCGGTCTTTGTGCTACTGATCCTTTGTTATCTGTAACTTCATCAATGTGATAGAAATATGACTGCATGTTTCAGCTTGCAAACAACAAGACTATCCCACCTTTTGCAAATTGAAAGAATGTACTAAAATTATAATGCAATAATGATGAACATTGATTTCCAGAGGGCAGGATGGTCTTGTCTTCATAAGGCTAATGATCTGGCTATTAAACTTATTTCAATATGGACAGTATCTATGCTTATAAATACGTAGTAACAAAAACATAATTTGTTATGGATACAGTTTAAAATTATAAATGAATAATAAAAATAAATGACAGAAGCTCATGAACAAATAATTTTCTACCTCCAAATACTTAATCGATTTTATCAAGTAGTTGATGAGCCTCATTTTTAAGATAACCCTAATATTATTTTTAATGATTGTTTGCAGTCTACAGAGCAATTGCAGTAAATAAATATGAAATATAAAGCATAATATACAGCATTATTTTACCATTATACAAGGAATATGATAAAGAGCAAACAACTAACCAAATATAAATACAATTATGACTGTATTCTGTAATAATTTTGATTAAAAAACAATAAATTCCGGCTGTTTTCATATAAAACTAGAGCCAATATTGTGAGATTATCTTAACATTGATAGAGCTTCAAATACTGTATAAAAAAGAAAGTTTTAAAAAGTCAATTTACTATTTTGAATATAAATTAAAAATATACTAGCATTCTATATAATAAAGGTTTTGGTCTAATATTTATGCACTGAAAACTCAAATGGCTTCTGAACATATAAGCTTACATCAAAATTTCCTGACTTTTTCTGAATCTTTTCAATTCTTTTGAAAAGAAAATCAATTTTGCCACCAACATCTCCACAAATGAGTCTGAAATAAAACAAAATAAAATTAGACCAATGTTGTTCTTTTATATAAAAATATAAAAAAAAGAAAACTTGATGGACATGCATATCAATATGGTTTGATATTAATGAATTAGGGTGAACTTGTAGTTTGTACCTCCATATCACCTCTTTATTTATGCTAAATAAATCGGTTTACTTATACTATTGTAATCATTCTATAATTCCTTCATGGTATTTTAACTGATGCATGGATTATCATAATCCTAACAAATCACAACTAAGCACCACACAATTAATCAGCCGACAAAATGAATGAAGGTAGGATAATATATGCAGTACATTTTTCATAAAAATGTTTACCATACAATTACATAACTACAAAGTGTCAGATTAGGACTAATTTAAGGGATAATGTTGAAATCAATTAATCTGAATGTTGGACTTAAATTATGCAAAAAACCATGTATTTTATGCTTCAAAGATGTTCAACACCACAGGTATTGTGTGTGATTGAATTATGCAACATAAAACTTTAAGTAATCAATTTAGTCAAAATAAAATGACACACTTTGTTATTTTTGCTTGAATATGATACTGATGCATTTTAAAATTAACCAGATAATTAAAAATTGTCAAGAATAAATTATACATGCTTGCATGCTATTATTATCATGCATTTGTTAACATGCTAATGATTTCTTTTATCTTATAGAGCACTAACTGATAAACAATTTTCATTAAATTCAATATATTCAATCAATTAAAAAAATCAAACAAAATTAAATGTATGACTATGAATAGATCAACTATAATAAGAAAATAATATTACATTTTCGTCAAACTTTTATCGGTGTCAGTCATTTTAAGTTTATTATTAAATTGTTAGATGCAGATTCACAATGTTACAGAAGCAAACATTTATAAAATAGACCACTATTATTTTATAAAACGATATATTGTATTGGTTAAATGAATTAATATTTACATAGAGATAACTCTTAATTTTATTTAATTTTGGATACATTAATATACAATTCTTTTTACTAAAATATTTATGCAAAACTTCTGAAAAACATATTGACATAATATTCCTATTTATTTAAGTAATGGTATAAATATTTTGTAGTGGGTTATTTAACAAGTCCTGAATAAGTTATCACGAAAATATTTCGTGATATTTTACATACTATCTATGGCCACCAATAAATTTAATAATCTAAGAGTATATGTCGATAATGATAAAATTAGTGAATCTCATAAACCTGTTGAAATATCTGTTATTGAATTTGACGAAGAAGAGAAGGAATCATACCCTTATAACTGCACATGTGAACTGGTAAAGTATATTATATGTATTTTGTGGAAAATGATTTCAAAAGTTAAAAGTGGTGTTTGTTATTGATTTTCAAATTTCAGAAACATTTCCCTATTTATACTATGTCACACAAATTTATATTTTTCTTATTTTAAGATTATAGATTTATAGATAATTAGGCCTATAGTAGATGCCATGTCATTTATCAGAACACAAGCTATAAGATCTCAGCCTATCCTAAATCTTAATTATCTAAATGAAATTAATATCTATAATTTAAATTTTTATGATTTGAAAATCTGTATAAGAAATGTAACAAAAATTGATAGTCATGAAGGTTTTATTAGTCATCAGTCGCAAAGTTTTCAATTTTTCATGGCAATCAATGTGATATTGTTAATTCTAAAATGAATATTGATCAAAACAATTTTCTGAGTACATGTTTATTCAGAATATGCAACTAAAATAATAATTTATGTATATATTAATTTCATTTCAACACTTATTTTAGGATATTCCATGTGAATGTGGCTGTAGAAGCCTAACTGAAACAGATATTCTAGATGTGTATCATAGTATTGATATTTTGAGCTATTCAGATGGATGGGAAAGTGGATATAGAATGGACACATTGCATGTTTTTGGTACAAAAGAATTGTCAACAGATGATGTCATCAATTATTTTCTAGAATTTTCTCCTTCAAGAGTTGAATGGATTGATGATATGTGTTGTAAGTTATTTTAGATTAAATGAAATATTTTATTTCTTTTATTGATCACAAATCGAATATAAATTGTGGTCATAACAGCGACAAGTCATAATGGTGACAAATCACAACAAGAGTATTATTTTGTTAATGAAAAAGTTCTGTTGTAAATAAATTCTTAGTATTTAATTGTTATTTCATCAATATATTAATACATAACATATCAATGTATATAGTAATATACTATAGGTATCTTATCATGATAAAGGCAGGTCTCAAAATGTGGTCCTCATGATAAGACGCTTTTACATACTTTGGAGAGTACGGGCATTAGATAAATTGTATTAGTTAAAAAGTAAAAAAATGATGTATAACTAATACAAGCATTTGCTATGACATCATTTTGTTTCAATACAGCGCTACTTAACTTTCTTGTTGCTGTTTTTACCAAATACCAAAATTGACCAATGTAAATGTACAAATTATTAGAGAGTAATATCCTTGTTTATTCTCTTGATATTTTTATAGGCAATGTAGTATTCACAAAGGAAAGCTCTACTGTGCGGGCACTCATTAATATGTCAGAAAAATGCACTGCCTGCAATGCTAATGAGGTTAATAGGGTTTTAAATCAAGAAGGCAGTGACAACTCAGATGAAGAATTAGAAAGTAAAGTGAGTTAGAGTATCTATCCTGTTGTTTATTAATTTCGGAAATTCCATGTTAAAAATTGGGCTCAAAAAATCATAAATTTAATTAGTGATTAGTCTTAATGTGCCAATTTTAATAATTGTTAGGAATTGCAGAGTTCAAGAAACTGTAAATTTCAATATGAATGAAGTGACACATTGTTTGTTAACTTTTAGCTCCAAAATTATAAAAACACTCCCCCACCAGGCAAGTGGCGTAAAGCATTTTCTCTTCCAGAGGCTGCCGAATATATTTACTTGAGGTACGCTCATAAAAGTAAGTCAGTTTACAATATTAATTGTGGGAACACTGCTTCGACTCAAGAATGATTTAATGATTTGAGACTTTCTTTAGTTAGAATTGGCTTTTGTATCTAGAAATTTTATGGTTTTTATGTGCCAGCAAACCGTGCTACAATCATTTGCTAAATTAAGAATAACAAGATAGCATAATGAAAGTCCTCTTAATGTTGATTTCAAGACGGCCTCAAGTCATCACATACTCGAGACAAAACGTGACTCAGAATACATGCCTATTATAGTACCATGTGAATGTTTTAATGCATAATTTCACCATTCCAATCTTTTGCTTCATATTTCTGATAAAGGGAATATAAAAAGTTTAGATAAATGAGAAAACTATGACGTAAGTCAAATGCTAACAGTAGATTATATAAAAGTCGGTAGTAATTAATCAATTAAATGAACATTGATTTTCTTTCTATTACCTTTATTGTTATGTCCATTCTTGTCAGCGCTCAGTTCGGTCAAGTGATCTTCTGTTATTTCAAGGTGATATAAAAGAGAAAGGTGCTGAAAAAAAGAGTCGCTACTATCAGAAATATGGCAATCCCAATTTTGGCGGTAAAGCGGGATTAATTTCCAATTCGCATCGTAAAAGAACTCGTTTAATGAGGAAAAGTCCAGATGCTGATCTAAGACAAGTGAAAAAAAGTAATGATGCTTCTAAGCTCAATCGTCAAATGGTTGTCTACGATGGTCTTTATTCAGATTCAGATCATTCACCTGAAGAATCGTCCGATGATAGTTATCCAAAAGGTGAGCGGAAAATTATATTTTCTTGTAAAGCATTCTATTCCCACAACTTGATGCCGGGTTACTCTCTAAATAATAAATGTATTTTAGTAGGTAATTGTTTATTGTTGGTAAAATAAAATTCTGAAAATTAAAAATTTCTAAATTATTAAAATGAAACAATGTTTTAAAAAAGTAAATACTACATATTAAGCAGGATGTACATAATTCTTTGCTTTCAGATCGAAAATCTGCTCGAGTAACCAATCAAAAATTAAAGAGTAAGCAAATGCTTACCAGTATGAGAATGGTGGCCGATTTAGAAGACAATCGAAGGAGAATGTAAGTTATATATAATTTGACACTTTAGAAGCTTTCGACGCATACTGGGATTTATGTTTTGAAATGAGACTTATTGAAAATGAGTTATCTAATTTAATTCTTTTATTATTTAAATAAAATTCTTCAGTTAGTTGTTTGGAAGGTGTTGAATTATTTATTAAGCCGACCAATTTCCCTATCCGATTCATTACCTAAGAATGAACAAGATGAATTGTTCGTGAAGGGGCCGAAAATTAATCAAATCTTGTGAACTTTAATCAACTTCCAAACAATCTTTCTCTCGAACAATTATTCATCTTTTTAAGTAAATTGTTGAATTCTTCAAAATTATTTGCATTTTCAAAGAGCGAACTTATTCATTAGGTGTTTGAGATGTCTTTCCTTTTTCTCTATTTTTCTTCTGTTGTTTTTAGCCCTGCATCTAATCGAATTGGTAGCAGCGTCCACAGTCGTCTTAATTTTGATGCTAGAAAGAATATTTCAGTAAAATACAATGATGCAAGATCGCATTCATCCGTAAAAGACCGCTTAGGTCCAACATTATCTCAGGATAGTAAGACTGATAAAAAAGATCTCCGCAAAATTCTTTCCGCAAGAAGCGGGTCTCACAGAAGGAGGCATCGCAATTCCAGTGATGACAGCAAGTAGTTTTATAACAGCTTGTCAGTCCTAGTAGAGCAACCGCATGAAATTTAATGTATTCTTTTTGTTATTGATTTTTTTTATTAGAATGGATGTACATAATAATGTCATTATTGTTTATACAAAGCTATATATGCATTGTTAAAAGTATATTGTTATATGTACAGTTATGTAATGTTTTAGTTTGATGGTTGTCCGTAAATTTCATTTTTTGGATAAAATGACTTCATATTTCCATCCTAAGTATATAATATACTATATATACTTTAAGCCTTATAATAGGTATGTTATATGTCCATGTTTCCATCCAATAAAAGTTAAAGATTTAAATTTTTATTTTGAGTTGATTCACCTAGTCCTATTTGACCGGTTTCCTAATGACAAAAGCATGATAAGATGGAAAATAAGGTTCAATTACTCTATGGTATATAAATTAGGACAAAACAATTGTAACAGAAATTAATTTCTATTTGAATTTAGTGAAGTAGTTAGTTGAGTAGGTAAAAATCGCCTTTTGGATTCCATTACATTTGTAAGTATATACACCTTCCTAATACATAATATATTGTTTATACCTATTTATAACAACTAAGATCTCAGAGTATATTCTAAGTCTACTATGCATGACTACTCACCGTCTATAGGGTTAATTCTTTTCTATAGGTATCTTTCAGTTAAAATATCTTTTATTAACTATGGGTTATTTATAGCTGTAGCTGTACTATTCAACCGATTAAGTAGGTATTCTATTATATCTTGGTGAAAGATGAATTACTATTTTATAATCTCGCCTAAAAAAACATGTTTGTTTTATTGCATACAATAATATATCTTTGGTAGCTTTAAAAACATATGGTAAGAAATGGACTATGTTAAGCTTCCCTTAAAATCATTGGGAAATTTATTTAATTATAAATCAGAACCATCAAAAATTATAATTGAAGAAATTCATTCAATGATTCCATTAACAGGAAAATGCTTTATTAAAATTGCTGGTGTATCTGGAAGTGCTGCTATTCTATTATCAGCATATGGAGCTCATGGTATAATGGATTTATGCATTTATAAATTTATTGATTCATTGTTACTACTTATCAAGAGTGTTTTTATAGATGATTAATAATGACATTTAAAGGAAATTCTATACTTATGGTTTCTGAATTACAAATTGAAATAAGTGTATTTGGTTTGGTAACAGGCAACCAATGGCAAGGGCAGAAATTATCATGATAAATTATCTTATACTATATGAATGAATTATTCATGCCTTGTGCCACATTTTCAATTGCATTGGTTTATCCTAGTCTTCATTCTTCATTGCCTAGATGGAATCTGACTTGGCCTACTCTACACACAACACAGGATGATGGCATTGGGTCAAAACAGTAACAATTGTTATTAATAACTGTAGTAAATTTTTTATTTTATTCTAAGTGAATTTTTTATGATATGATATGAAATGATTCTTTCATATCATGTTTTAGATGTTCAAAAGCTTGAGTATAAAAATCAACTATTTTTATGTGACTGATTTGTTTGGTCACCATAAGAGTAAGAGTGCCATTACATCTAGCCACATTTCATTTTCTATCAATTTTTCTGGATATATCCAAAGTGCAACTGTCCTTAAGTACAGTTATTTTGGCTCATATTGGTGTCTAACAGACTTTAGAATTAGAAATCTTAATACATTCATGAGCATTTACCTATTTTTATTTTTTTTAAACTTTTAAATGCATGCTAGATTTGATTCTTCTTTCCTTCCAAATACAGTCTACTCCGGCTAATCCAAACACCCCAAATGTATGAAAAATCGTTCGGATTAGCCAACAATTAGGAAACTATAGCATATCAACATCTATATACGTACATATACTACTATGTATGTATGTACATACCGACCATGGTACATACTATAACTATGCACGCACAATAAAATATCACATTTGTCACTTAAAGTTAGGTCAGTTCTTCTTTTCCGAGCAGGAAAGGGCCTAACTTGTATAGACACTATTGTATGACTGGTGACTATCGAGTAGCTGTAATAGGTACAGTGCATTAAGGAGGTAAGCACCTGCACAATGGGAAGACAGACAGACTATAGTCTAAACTCCAACTTACAGTATACTAGATGGTAGACGAAACCTTCAGTGCTGCCACTCACCGCAAGATTGGCTAAATTATTTAATTGTTAACCAATCAGAGTGAGAATATGTGATTTTAATAAATGCAGCGATGCAAGTTTCAAATCTCTAGGTTGATGAGTGGTTAAAGGCCAATAGTTTCATATTTTTAGCGCTTATATTATAGTCGCAACCAACATAGGAAATATTATAAACAATTTTTGCGCAAAACTAATGCCTACAAAGTTAAATGTATGTCGATGTTCGGATTAGGCGATGGAAATGTATATATAAATATGGTATTTGTTCATATAACTCGTTCGGAATTCGGATTAGCCAGTGTTCGGATTAGGAAATATTTCTACTATATAATAGATATAAATATATATTGGTTCCGAATATGCTGTTTGGATTAGCCGGTGTAGACTATATTTAAATGTCATTCAATCTTCAACTTTGAAAAAATTATATTGAATACTGTCAATCATTCTGGATACCTAATTATTTTCCTTAATGATAATAGCATCAGTGTTCATTAAGAATTTGATTGGATTCAGACCTGTATTAGAGCAAGGGCATACCATGTTTGAATGATTATCTTTTAATTATTGACTTAAAGAATAAGAGCTTGAAGCATTGAATATGATGGAAGGTATTAAGTTTCTAGTAATAATGGTAAACTAATTAGGTAGATCTAATTCAATGACACAATTGTAAGAGTTAAGCTCTGGAGTTCATGTCATAGAACAAATTATGGCATCACATTGATAAAATGTTATTATTATTTTGTTTCCCTATCAGGATTCAAAAGTAAAGAAGCAAAAGGCGATGACAAGAGATTGGATCTGAAAGAAGTTTTCAATACTGGTGCTCGATATCATCTTTTGCATTCTGTTGCATTATTAGCTGTTCCTCTTTCTGGAAAGCCTTATATTGTGAGTACATCATTTTTATGATATATCTACATAGTTTTGTAAATTTGTCTGTTAGATAATAATTAATCAAACATTTGTTTTTTGTGCAGACTGGCTCATTGATGTTAGTTGGTGGAACTATGTTTTGTGGCTCCTGTTATTCATATGCTCTTACTGAAAATCAATTTGTTCGAAAATTTGCACCATATGGAGGAATGATCTTAGCAGCAGCTTGGTTATCCTTTATTCTTTAAGGTTACTGGCATTAAACATTAAAAACAGAACTGTTAGTTTAGCATTTTCATTCAGATTATTCTCACATTTACGTACGTACACATTATTATAGTTGATTTAATAAAATAGAAATTATTTGGTATTAACAATTTTTAAAATTATTACTTGTTTTTACATATTCCCTATCGATTTTCCTTAATTCGTTTTTTAACAAAGAAAAGTATAAAATTCTAAAACCATACATAATTATCATATGATTGCTTATACTCGTACATCTTTATCAATTTGCTAAATTTTAAGTAAGTTTAACCATTATTTCTTTTTCTATTAGCAGGCCATGTAAATTTCCGGCTTTTTTGAAGCTAAATTATTTGGTCTCGAGATTTGTTCAAAAATGGTGAAGGGGTAGGGGGTGCCAGGAAATGCATTCTAAAGTCTAAAATCCCAAAATTTTTTCCTCGCGAGCATAAAGTCATAAATTTTGCAAGTTTAATACGATGAGTACACATCGAAGAAATTAAAGTGATGGTCGTATTTCAGAAAGTCACTCGAAGCTGAGGAAGTTCTCATTATGCAAAAGTCATAAATAATATTATTTGTACTTTAGGAAAGATCTCTAAGGAGACTTGATTGATTATTTATTTTAATGTTATTAAAGGACATTTTAGATTACTCGTCCTACATTTTGCTCTACAAAGATGTACCCATAATATTTGTTCTTTTAATTCTAGTAAAAGGGAATTTTTCCTGAATTTAGTTAATCATCGAAAGCAGACATCTTTAACATGTTCTGGAGTCAGGTAATGCGTTAATATTTATAACTTTGTTCCAGAAAGCAACATGGTTTGTACCTTTTATGACAATAAAGATTTATCCGTTAATATGTTGGTATTTGTTGTATCTTTCAATGTTAGGTAAAGTTTTAATATTATGTAAGTAAAACATTTTATGGAATGAAGTTCCAAAGTTGTGAACTTAGATTACACTTTAAATACACTAATATACTCTAAGGGTACATATTAAACTTTTCAGTATTCTGACGTTGTTAAAATAGACTATTCAAATATATTTTTAAGAGTAGCACTATTCAAAAGCCATGGTTGATATCGAGTCTCCTGAAGATGGAAAAAAATTATGGTAACCCAATTGCACTTTGAAGTTTAATACACTATAATGAAAAATTGATCGTGTAATTGAATATTATTATTGAATTATATATCTATTCAGTAATAAGATAAATTTAATACCGTGTGTTATAACTAATATAAGAATTTGTCAATCCATTTTTTTTATCTTCTGTAATCCTAAAGACATTCTTGATAATAAATCACCGGGTAAATACCAACAATTATACTCATAAATATTTCACTATGTAAGAATACTAATTGTAGATTTAAATCAATTAAATTGACAAATGGAATCATCAAGTTAAGGACAGAAATACTCAAATTTGATTGTTTTTTTAATAACTTGATATCAACTTATTTAAGTTAACTGTAAATTAGACATTATGATTGGTTAGTTTCATAACTTGATGTCTAACCATATTGACAAATGGGTCAGTCATGGGTATTTATGTTTGCAGTGCATCTGTTTGTAATATATCCAAAACAAAAATATTTGTATTATTTAGACAATTCTGATTTCCATTGTATTGTCTTAATAAACACTCATGCTTATAATTATTATATATCAAGTGTTTTTATTTAAACTTTCAGCCAATACAATCCATTTACATACAGTCTTTGTTATCATTTTTTGCTAAAATAATAGTTATGTATTATTAACAATTTTTAGTATTAATATTGTTTTCTCATATAGCTTATACCACTATTATTCTGATTTATATATTGAATTCTGAATAACTGTTGAATTTTTAATTAGAAATTTAGTCTCAACAAAAAAGTAATAAAAATAATTCAACTGTATGACTACTTGCAAAATTAAAATGTTTATTTTATTAACTTCAATCTTCCTGAATAATTTGAAAATTTTCTGAGAGTTCTTAGACTATTTAAAGACTTGACAGTGTGTGTAATGTTTGTTATAAAATTTATAGGGATGTAATTTGTTAAGTATATATATCAACATAATTAAATTTAATTTAAGTTCTTCTATTCAATATGTTTATCTAAGCATCTTTAAATCTAAATACTCAACCTTGCTTAACTTGGATTACATCTTTGTTAAGCAAGGTCAGATTTGTAAAACAAAGAGCATAAATTTTCATTTAACAAACAAGTGATAGGTACCTAATATAAACCTTTCTTGAAATCAAACTTTGAAACATTTGCAATTAACAAAATAATCTTAATGCAAATCTATGTTATTTGTAATTTTATAGAGAAAAAAATTGTTAAATGATAAGCAAACCACTAAAATGATCAAACTAAAAGTCCAATTATTCTTAATACTAGCAAGGTTTACTGTATAGGTATTAAAATATTTACATATTATAATTGTATCAATGCATTAAATATATTCATGATGGTTTGCATGGTATCATTAAAATATGATAGCTGCTCCAATATTGAAATCTGGATTAAAAATACCATTCCTAAAAAATGTCCTTTTGTAAGATATTGTAAGATTTCCTTGTTTCTTGTGTTGATGTTTGAAATAGAATAATTACTTCAACCTCCATAGGCTGAGTTTCTCTGTGTTACATTTGAAGGAAGATAAGATAATTTGAAGAGCAGGGAAATATTACTAAATCTGAAGCTTAGTTTTTAGTAATAATCCCTTTTTATGTATTTTACTGAAAAATTGAATAATATATATTAGAATCTCTTTGTATTGAAATAGGTGAAAGTTTTAAGATGCTGTAATATTGCAAAATACAATCATTTGATAATCTCCTTAAGTACCTATTCTACTTATTATTGTAACATATTGTTCATAATTTGATTAGACTGACCAAAAGCATTTCCTTGTTAATTTATTTAGGTCAGCTATACTTAAAGAAGTTACTGAGCACAGTTTGTCAAATATTCCTATAAGGAAGCATCTTATTGTCCTTGGTGATAGAGAAACGGGTAAAACCTCACTTATTGCTCGCTTTCAAAAGAATGAAGACCCCAAAATTGGTGTAGCTCTTGAGTATCATTATGTTGATGTGAAGGATGAAAAACGTGATGGTATGTTTTAAGAATATTTAGTTTTAGTTTTAACAATTTGATGAAGTTAAATTTGTGAAAAGTAAATAGACTGACTATTCGTTGTCTTTTAGACCAAACTCGGCTGAGTGTATGGATATTGGATGGGGATCCCTACCACAGTAGTCTCCTCAAGTTTTCTCTAAATGAAGAAACGTTTCCTTACACTCTTGCTATGATTGTGGTTAGTCTGGCGGAGCCGTGGAATATTATGGATCAGCTAAATCAATGGGTAGATATTCTGAAAAAGCATGTTAAACGTCTGAAAATTTCCGAAGATGACATGGAAGAGTATAAACAAGGCTGTAAGTTTAATATTTCACTGATGTTTGAAAATAATTGATTTTCAATATTTGTATACTATTTTCCTAATTCCAGTAATCAGCCAATTTCAAGAATACGTAGAGCCTGTCGAAAATTCGGAGAACCCAGGTGCTTCGAGTTCGAAAAATAGCCGCCGTCAGTCCAACAACCCTCTGCATCCTACTGCTTCTCAAGACCCTGATAAGGTTTTGCTGCCTCTGGGAGAGGGAATTTTCAAGCAAAATTTCGGTATCCCTATTGTTGTGGTTGTTACAAAGGTGTGATTTCTAAATTTCTAATAAAACATCAGAATAGAATAGAACATTATCAATATTGTTTTTGTAAATTTGTCTCATTTAGAGTGATCTGATTTCAACTCTAGAACGTGATTTGGCTTACAAGGAAGAATATTTCGACTTCATTCAGATGCATATCAGAAAATTCTGTCTCACTTGTATCCTTCTTATCGATAAAATCATTCCGTATAATTCACTTTGTGGAATATTTAGTCGGAATAGATGATAGATTTTATTGTATTTAGCATTGGATAGGACTCTAATTATAACCGCGAGTATGTATAATATGTTTATTTGTATGCTAGTTCTATCAATAGAAATTATAGCTAGGAGGAATGATTTATCTACTGGGCAGAACATTTTATTTTTCTTAATAAAATTTAAAATGAAAGATGGAGCCTCATTGTGCTACACTTCATTAAAAGAAGACAAAAACTGCGAACTGCTCAACAAATACATTCAACACAGAATATATGGCTTTCCCTTCAATGAGCAGGCTTATGTAGTGGAAAGAGATATGGTCTTCATGTAAGAAAAGAAAACTGTTTGATTACTAATCGAAATTTGTGTTGAGAGAAATATTTTCGCCTCAAGTTACCAATTGAGATTAAGTTTCGCTCTGCAGTTATACATCGACTTTTATTTCACTTGCATATGAAGTTTCTTAAATTTACCATGAAATTTTGTTTTCCCGTGAGGTTTCTTTATTTACCATGAAATTTGTTTTTCCGTGAGGTTTCTTAAATTTACCATGAAATTTGTTTTTCCGTGAGTTTTCTTTTTTTACCATGAAATTTGTTTTTCCGTGAGTTTTCTTTTTTTACCATGAAATTACCATGAAATTTGTTTTCTGGGAGGTTTCTTTATTTACCATGAAATTTGTTTTTCCGTGAGTTTTCTTAAATTTACCATGAAATATTTTTCCGTGAGTTTTCTTTATTCAGCATGGAATTTGTTTTTCTTTGAGTTTTCCTTTTTACCATGAAATTTTGTTTTCTCGTGAGGTTTCTTTATTTACCATGAAATTTGTTTTTCCGTGAGGTTTCTTAAATTTACCATGAAATTTGTTTTTCCG